>CCAG010014002.1:0-157407 GCA_001077435.1 Glossina morsitans morsitans | reverse complement strand
ATAATTTAATCCAAAAAAAAAAAAAAGAAAAAAAAAAAAAAAACATGAAAAAAATTCTCTTTTGCATTTATGCCGAAAGACAAAAAAAATTTCTTTTAGTGGAAAAATTCCGATTTACAATTACGAATGATGTAGTGAAAGACACAAGTTAGTTGAGCAAATCAAGTAAATTGCTTTTAAAAAATTGTGTAAAAATATAGATTTTTATTTACTCAGTCAACTATAATAAGTTCGATGTATGGAAAGAAAAAAGATGATGAACTTATTTAAGGGGTCATCATCAGTTTTCCAAATTTATTACATAAAGGGATTTTTATTTATTTATTCGGTTAACAAAATACCGCTATTCACGGTATACAAAGGATCTTGAAGTTGCTTAGCTTGTAACCTAAATTGAAGTTAATAATATGCAGATCATTAGAAATAATGAAAACCGGTAAAGTTATAGCTCTGTCTAGCTGTGTGTCTGTATGTCTGTGTGTCTCTGTAGTGTGTGTTGTTGACACTCCCCTGGTCGCAAAAATGAAAATATCGACTTAAAGTTTGGTAGAAACACTAGAAGTTCCTGCACGTAAAGACCGACTTGGGCAGAGCACACCTCCGCAGTAAAGCATAAAGTGAACGCAATAAAAGCATAGAGCTTTAAAGATTTTGATGGTGGCTGATAGGAGAGATTCGCCCGCAGCCGAATATAACTTTCTTACCTGTTCTTGTTCCTTAACAGTGTCTGAAAGAGTCTTGAATCTCTGATATTTGAAAATCGCTAAGAAATCCTGAAATCGTAAAACAACAAAAGCCATTACTTAAATCCTATATGTTTTATTTACATTTAGCCGGTCTGCGTAAAGATTGCGCTATAGCAATGATAGCGCACTTGCAACATAGATTTAGTGTTAAATCTCCAAATACGTTTCCAATATTTACAGTTAACGTCTGTTTTATGATTTTTGTGTTAGTAAACCTACGATTACTTTTTGCTTCACACAATCTCTTTAGCACATAGTTCGCTTTCCAGAACAATTGCTTTATTTATTAACAAATTTAGTTCGCAGCAAATATTTGTACCCTATACCACTAGTTATAAGGTTGTGCGGTTAGTCGCAAAGCCCAGAAAAATTTGATATACATGCAGCTTTTATTGAACTAATAAATTCAGTTTGATTTTCTTAAGCATGTCTGTCCATCTGTCTGTCTGACGTCTGTGTATGTACATGCTTCTTCAACATAATCGTCGAAAATTTCGAGATATTTCGATGGACTTGATACACGAACATGGTATAAGGCCGAATGGTATTGAAAATGAATTGGATCGGCTCGTTTTTCCCCTCCGTACGTCTTCCGTGAAATAAGTCTTTGTATAAAAAGAAATCATAACTTTGAATATCTTTTTTCCCTCTAGAATACATGTGGAAAATTGAGATCAGATAGGATCATGTTTGGGCCACCTACGCCGTATAATAAAAATGTCTAATTTTTAGCGCTTTATAAAGGAAATGGGTTTAGACTTACGCATGCAAATCACCTGTGGCAACATTTTGGACTCCGCTGCCAAAGCCAGTAAAAGTACGTCAACAAAGCACAATTTTCGGTACTCTATGACAAAAATAGCTAAGAAACAGCTATGGTCTTTGAGAAAAAAGAAAAACTTTTAACGAACTTAGATCACGTTGGACGTGATTGATGTTTTATAACGAGAATAAGGGAAATATTGTATTAAGTGAAATGGTATTTGGTCGGTTTTTATGGGCTATAACTTTTTAACATATTTTTTATTCTAAATTATAAAAAAAAAAATCAACTTTTTTCCATCCACTAACCTCCTTGACACAAGTTTTGATTTACATACCATATAAATATCTTTAACAAAGTGTTTGTTGTGTTTAATGGTTTGAGAAATCTGAAGCATAAAGTGAGCAAAAAATTGCAAGAATACACATAAAGAAAAATTGTTAAATTTTATGTTTAGTAAACATTTATAAAATAAAAACAAGTAAGAACATTATGGTCGAACAAGGCGGACCATTAAATACGCTTCAATACTTCGTTCAGTACACTTATTCCCTCGTTTTGGTAATAAGACACCAAAAAGTACACATTATTTGCATTCCAAAACATATATTTCATGAAGTCTAGCATATTGGTGGATACACGAAACATCAGATCACGTGATCCATATTTGGCAAACTTAACCTACTTCCGAAAGATTGTACTATTTTTCGATTTCCGCCATGGAAAACGAGAAATTGTAGATTATTTCTATATAAGGACTGGCTTTCCTGATAACTCTTATATAGGTTAGGGTCTACCGAATGCACTTACAGCTCATTTTTTTGCTTAATTTGCTACTACGGATCAATTTTCATCATGGAATATTAAAAATTGAAGCTTTCTCTGAAGAATTACTGTTTGTGAGAAATTTTATATGGGGCGTCGTCCCAGAAATAGACCCATGTGCTTCAAATTTGGTCCACTGCAATTCTATCATGAACAAATTTTTATTATAAAATATCAACAATTAGGCTTTGTTGACATATAAGCGTTTATATTTCCTGGGAATCTTCAAATGCACTGATTTCCAAAAAATAGACCTACATGGTCCATTTTCGTTAAGGTTAATTTCTTTGTCAGTTTCTTTGCGCAGTTTTTCTCTATATAACGAGTTTTGAAACTGAGGCGTTACATTAGGAGTGATCGAAAAAGTGAACCGATCCGAGCCATTTTACACAGCGTTCGTCCTTAGATCAAAACATGTCCGTCTACGAAATTTCATCAAAAATTGCCACAACAAATTAAGATGGACAGACAGACAGACAGACAGTCTTTGAGGAGATAAAAGGTGGGCCTATTTTAAGCCATTCTGTATGTTACAAATGTCCGCACAAACTTAATATACCCTGTACCACAGGTGATGTAGAATATAAAAATAAAATAGGAAGACAACGATGGCTAAGCAAACTTAAGATGGACATAATGTGTTATTATAATACACGATTCTGGATGTAGTATATGATGAGACTTCGTATGGGACATGATCTATGATATGGCACAATAGGATATGATATATAATGTGGTATATGCTATGGTGTATGATATAGTATATTGTATATGGTACGATATATAATATAATCAAGATGATTTAAGATGATTTTTTGACGAAGAACTAACTGTACAACAAGAACTCAACGCTAATGTAAAATACTACGTTTGATATCTTCAGTCTACATTTGGAAGTTGCAAGCGGCACGCCAGATTTATGCACCCCTGTTCTATAGTAGGTATTGGTCTTCCATGTTTATTGTTTTATAATATTAAGTACGTGACATTATCTCTAATAGCTAAATGTGATAAAAAGTGTAGAGAAGGAAGAAAAAGAAAAAACATATGAGCACATGAAACCATTACCATAAGATAAAGAAAAACGAAGAAAAACTAATGTAGAAAAAGAATGAAAAAATGCACCTAAGAACGCTACGCTTGTTTTAAGGAGAATCTTAAGTACCCATCACTTGAAATAAAATTTTTATTAATTTCGTTAAACTTTAAAAAGACTTTAGCAAATATTTGAAGAAAGTTCTCAACAAATAACTCCTACAGCTCGTAAGCTACTAACGCGAATGAAATGAAATTTTTCCACTTCTTTTTCAAAGATTAGTTTAGTTTTTCAACTATTGCGGGCTTGATTGTTATTCGTACCAAGTTATGGAAACCTTTTTTATGAGTTTGCAATTTGTCGCTTAGCTTTAGCTTTTACCGGCTGTAAGCAATAAAGAAGGAGTGTAATAGGAACACACAGCTGAGCCGAATTTTTTATTTTAAATATGGACATATGTAGATCGAACGCTGCAAGCGACAGTTAACTTTAAATGCTCGGGCGCAAATTTTTTAACTTTTATGCGGAAACCAGCTGAACGTATAATAACTAACAGGAGTATAAAAAACTTTAGTTAAATAACTTAGGGTTCTATTGCATTATAAAAAACTTTATTGAAACAACGTAGGGTTGTATTAAAAAAAAAAATTAATAAAATAAAACGGAAAAATTTCACTTTTAACTACTCAACGTTAGAGTACCCGAAAATGCAATCACTAACTATTCGAAAAACGTTGAAATAAGTTTTAAAACTAAAATTGATTTCTCGTTAACATCATTTCATGGCACATTGATTGCGAAGTTGTGCTAAAATACAAATAAATAAATGCATGAATAGGAAAGTTTTTGTTAACTTTAACTAGAAGCTTTACAATGACACACAGGTCGCACTTAAGCAGTATGCTTTTTAGTTCAATGGTGTGTTACACCTTTTTCTAAATGTCTCAAGGTCAGTGAGTTTTATGAAAAATCTACAAAATGTCCATATGTCCATTTCTGGGAAAGACTTCCACGAAAAGAATAGAAAGTTGACGGTAACAGGGAGTAGTTCGGCATATATTCTGTTGAACTTTTGCTTTCTATTTCTTTGCTAAGCCCGTACTCCTATGTTAATATACGGCATTGCCACAATTCGTTCGTTCATACAACAATTAAAGAGGGTGCGAGAATATCACCCATTGTTAATTCAATAAATCGTTTATGAGGATAGTTCGTAAATTAACAGACGGATAGAACGTGAAAGGAAGCGGAAGTAAACATTACGATATAATCTCAAAGAAGTTAAATAAAGTGCGTAATATGAAGTCTTTATTTATATGCGAACACATGCTTTAAAAACTTTACGCGGATCAAGCTAACGTACCTTTAAAAAACATTAAAGAATGGCTTCGCGTCACTTCTATTGAAGCTTCACTTCATCCTTGTTGTTGAAAATATAGATTATATATGTGATCTATAAATTTCAAATAGATTTTGAGCTGCTTTCCTTGCGGATTACCTTTCTACGCTTTAGATATTTCAACTAAAACCTTACTTTTGTTGAGTACATGCCATCAGCAAGAAGGGCAAAATATATTTTCTGGCTTTTGTGTCTTCTAGAAATTATATAATTACTTTTGAACGATAACCATAGGACTTGCAGATGTAAATGCAGGAACTTATTAAGGGAGCAAATATAATTAAAAAGTATAAAAACAAGTAAAAACATTGTAGTAGGCTATGGCCGGCATTTAAATACCCCACACCCCTACGCTTAGTTATTCAAACGACGTCTTTTCAAAATAACATGTTATGTGGGAAACGATTGAAAAAGTGGTTCGATTCGAACTATTTTCAATAGCGTTTGTCCGTGTACCAGAGCATGTCAGTGTAATAAATTTTATCAAAGATCTCAAAAATTGTGGGCTATAGGTCGGCCAGACAAGCTTAAATTGATTTGGGATGTGATCATTATAATGGAAACTGGGTCAATCTGAAGTCCTTCTGGGTATTTTTTACATTCGAATACAAGAAGTGTTTCCAATACAAAGAATCGATTTCCGGAGGCATGCTTATGTGGCAAGAGAGCACAAAATTGCTCCACCCGATCCAAAGCTCTCACACCAATTTAGAATACCGAAACGCGACTTCTTAGCGATTTTTGTTTCCAAACCCAATTACAATATTTTTCCTTACGTATCAATATCAACACATATGCCGAGTGTTCAAAAAGTAGTCATTCTTAGGTCGTAACAAGCCGATGTACAAAATCTCCTCAAAATATTCCGAAAATTCCGACCTGTAGGTTGAACACACGAGAAGATATCTCCAAACCGCAGATGGACAAACCGACAGACATCACATTCAAGCTAAGATTGATTAAGAAAATGATTAAGAAAATGCTTCTGAATCGATCGGTACAATAAAATGTGGGTCATTGTCAAGTCCTTCTGGGTGCTACAACCGTCAGCACAAACTTAATATACCCTGCACCACAAGTGGAGCACAGTATATAATCTTCTTCTTCAGTAAATTAATGTTCTAAAGCATAAGAAACATTGTTCTTTCTTCTAAAAAAAGTCAATTTTGAAGTTCGATTTTTATTTTATTCAATAGATTCCTATGAATTCTGATTCTTGTGAATTCTAATTGGTTATTATTTTCTCATATTCACATTTATATGAAAGATCAACAAATGTATTGAAACTACTTTTCTGCATTTACTTTACTAATTGCACATAAGAAATATTTAAAATAATTTCTTAAAGAGAAGACGGCAGCTCTTGCAAAATCATCTTATTTTTTGCACTTGCTCTGCCGTACTCTTACAGGTCGCAATTTTCTATAGGAAAGCAAAATAGTAAAAAAATTCTTGGAATAATAAATAAGCTTATACCGATTATGAATCGCTTCATGCATTCCGGAGCGTCTGTTAAAATTTTTAACGAGCATTATTCGCTTTTCTTCTGATTCCTTTGTCTCTGCCAAATGCGCTGCTCTTCGAAATGTGTAAGACGTAATTTAACAGATTAATTGTAGTTGGCATTATATATACATATATATATATATATATATTGAGTGTGCTAACAAATTCTTTTCGTTGAAATTGTTTGCTTAATAGGGTATAGGTAACTTGGGCACTGAAGTTGCTTACAAGCTGACTTGTGTTGAAATGCTTAAGCATTTAAAGCATAGCGTTTTTTGTGTTCTTAAACTGGAGAAAATGTAGCTAAATCTACGACAAATGATGAGTTAGGTATAGAGTGCAAATACAGTAAATAACGAAACATTCACAAAATGGCTTACGCTATTTAAAAAAAATTGTCTTTTTACTTCTTAGTCTATTACAATTCGAACTTTATACTATTCAGGCCGTCTTTGATATTCGTCTGCGGTATATTTTATATAGAATTAGCAGAGTTGGCTTGCCGCACTCCACTCCCTAAGCCTTTCTATTTAATAACCAGATTAAACACATTACCGAGAAAGACCACCACCTCTTTGTGGGCCACCATTTAGACTATACCATATTACACATTTCCGTGTGATATGCGTTGAGCCACCAGTCGCCTTTTTGAATGTAGGCAACACTTTTTTCCACATTGTATCGCCATCGCCGTTAAAAGCGTATACCAAATTTCAACATGATCGGGCATTCAAGCGTGCTCGAAACATCGATTAAAGGTTTCCATGATAGGAAAGCAAGTTAAATAAGCAAAGCAATCTTTCGGGAAGGGGTATATGAGACGAAATAGAAGAATAGTACGTTCACAATAGTATTGATATTTTCTCCTTTAAAATTTACCGTAAGGTTATGCAACAGATTAAGAACAGATTAACTTTACAGAGGAAGGCAGATAATTGATGACGAGTTCTAAATATTGGGATAATTGGTTTTGACTCATGTTCATGTGCTGGCTCTAGATTTGGGAGCAAAGAAGGTTTCTAAGACAGCAAATACGTAAGTAATTGCGGTTCTCTGAATAAATTCCATAGGAAATAAAATCTACATTTTAAATGAACAAGATTTTCCCTTAAATCAATCGTTGCATGGCTGTCTAGAACATAGATAACTCGAACAGAGCCTTACTTGATGTTATTGCAAAGCGCTCTCCAGCCAGCGTTCTCATGTTGAGAAGACTGCGTACAACAAAGCTCTGAAGGAACTTATGTTTATTGTTAGCGCAGTAATCCTCGAATTTCAATTCAAAAATGTAGACGTGGTTTCTTTCATAACATTGTACTTAAAAATGAATGGCCTTCGTTTAGCTATGTCAACTTTCTTTGTAAGGTTGGTATGACTCTGAGGTTCATTTCAAGCGACTTGATGGTTTAAAACCCAAGCATTTTTTATAAGTGTCTTTAACTTTAAACTAAAGATTCCCTTTATTTTCCGAACATTGCAGTTTAAAAAATTCGTAGAGTACATAAAATTCTGTCTTTCAAAACTTTTACTCTCACTGTGCTCACTCACTTTCACTTATGTTTTTCTTGCACAAATAACAATGTAATAATATATGTTTGTTTTGACCTCTTTTATCACAAGCTGTACGAGCAAAAGCGTAGGTTTTCATTTCAAACTTGTATCTCTTGTATGTTGTGTTCATTGCAGCGCCCAGATGTAGCTGTCAGAGTCTCTATAGTGTAGAGTATTTTGGTCACAGCAAACTGCGTAAACTGACTGACAAAGGGAAGCCATGAATGTCTATGTGTCCGGGCATGCATTGCTTGTTCGTGCATATCTCACAGATGGAAAGCTAATATTAATATTCTTATTCTTATTCAGTCTTGCTGACTAATCACGGATCATTTATCAAGTTCGAATTTGGATACGGACTTGTGATCAATTATTTGGAAGCTACAACAAGTGATGGTTAAATATCTAAAACGCATATTTAGCAAAATCTTCTAACAATTCGCACACGCCCATAAAAGAACCAAAAAAAAAAAAAAAGTGTGGTATGCAAGATTCGTTTAAAACGAAGCTATCTTGTTCAGCTTGTTTAACATCACATGCAAAGGCGAAAATTGAAAAAGTTGGTGTTAAAAGCGCGCTCAACAAATTATTATGAAATGCGACGAAATCTGCAAATAAATTCTCCGTCGTGTTGGGAATTGAGCAGTAACTTTAACGCAATTTTAATTAAAAATTTTAGTATAAATTTAAAAGCAGAAAACCGTTATTTTAGTACCTCCTGAGAATTTTTACTAGAAAGTTATTTACTAAATTAGATGCTTTCTCTTTTTTCTATTTTACTTTTCATAATCTTGCCGTAGTTAAAAGTCGCCTATTGCAATTTTATGGTCAAAAACTTAAATTCATTAGAGAATCTTAACGAATACCAATTAGTTTACCGATGACACAAACAGCAAAATTTACTACGAAGCAACGCAAAAATAAAGCAAACTTTCGAAATATTGCAGCAATTTTAGCTAAAACAAGCCATTTCCATAATAACATTCCTGCAGAAGATCGCACACACACACACATCTCCCAATACACATAGATAAGTAAACAGCTATTGATTGCAGTTGAAAGCCACAAAACTGTACATGTTTTGTGCTGGCAAGAAAAAATGCGAAGAAGAAGAAAACCTCAAACAATTTTTCATTGTTGTGTGATATTGAATAATACGGATAGCACATAGCAGGACATACATATGCATAGATGTAAGTAAATGACATTTACTTAAGGCAATTTTATGGCAGAGAATGCAGACGTAACATAGGAAGAAAGGTTTTTCTCGAAATTTCACTGCATTTTGCCATTTGAGGCATTTGAGGCAATTAGATGCGTTCTTCTTTTCACGTTGATATTCTCTCTGTGTGGTAATCAGATAGCTGTGAATACGTCCCTACCAACCTTCAATTACAAGAACATGAGTGCACAAATATGGCCACGTTTTATATAAATGAATATACAACAATTCTCCCTCCATGTCTTCCTTGCTTGTGACGAACTTTTGTATAATTACAAACTATTTTTTTGGCACTGAAAGAGGTCATGGAATAATCTAAATATGCTTTTTTAGCGCTTCTCTTTATTTGCCTTTTTTTTCGTTCAGTGGTATTATAAAAGCATGTATGTGTACCCGTAGGAATATATACATTATTTCATGCCAATACATTCTTACTTCAACGCCTCTGAGAAACAGGAGACAGGAAAAGACTTATGTCTATATGGGTTTTCTTCTATGATTTGCAAAGAGTTTTTAGTCGAGATTTAAATTCGCTTGTTTACGAAAATGTCATTTACCTAAACTTAAATTTGAACATTTAAAGAAAATTCGGTGTGAAAGGGTGTGAAGATAAATTCGAATTTAACCAGCAAAGACACCTACCAATATTAAATAATTCCAATTAAAATCCAGTTGGATTTTGAAATTTGTTTGTTAGCGTAAAATGGATATGGGAGAACAACCAAATTTGAGACTCTAGTGCGGCCAAACTAGAAAATGTCACCTATATTCACCTATATCACGCGAATCTATATATAAAACCTATAAATGCAATTATTTAACATCGGTGCCTTTGCTAATTAAATTCGAATTTATCTTCACACCCTTTATATTTTATTGCTAATGTGCGTATTAATGTGCAGGATGGAGACGGTTTTGTTTGAACTTAGTTTTGGCGGACATAAACTTGGCACGAAACATGAACATAACTGTATGGAAAACAATTCAATGAACGGACAACATATTGATTTTCAAAACAATTTATCAAAATCACTTGCAAGTAACAGCGAAAGTTTTGCCTGCAGTCAGAAAACCATTTGTTCTGTCAAGTGTAGTAGTAAATCTCTCCGATGATTAAGGTGCAAATATTTTTAAAGGCATTTAGTCAAAATTAAACTTAGTTTATTTTTTGATTGTTGCGTGTAAACTTTAATTACTATTTGGTCATTGCTCATTGCTACCGACTAGGTTTGATAGGAGTTACGTTGGACTTAGTTGACGTTATGTTACAACTTAACACATCAGCTGTCCAGTTTTTGTTCTCGGAAGATATTCAACGGTTTGCATTTCAATAAATTTAAAACAACTAAGAACATTATAGTCGGGCAATGTTGACCTGTAGATATCCTACACCATTTCGCTTAATACAATTATTTATTCGTTCTGATAATAGTACACGAAAACTTACACATTATCTTCGTGTAAAGGCATACTTTTCGTGAAAGTCCGAAAGTCCAAAGTTAGAAAATTTGATTTATCTTCCAAATATATTATTATTTTCCAATTTCCATCATGAAATACTAGAAATTACACTTTTCCTCCATATAAGGGCTTGCTTTTCTTAAAACTTTTTCTAAAGAGCTTATCATTCATGAGGAATCTTTTGTGCAGTGATATCGAAGAATCAACCCCATATACCCATGTAGTTCAAATTCGGGCCACTTCATTTGCATGTCAAAAAACAAGACCGACGGGGTCCAAATTCGGTAAGGTCAACTTCTTTGTACATTTATTATTATGAAAAACTACAGTTTCCGTAGAAGCGTTTGTGTAAGAGGGGGTTCAAAGTATTGTGCCAGTTGAACCAAATTTTGATTGTGTTATTCGATTTTAATAAAATCGATCACACACGCAATAGACCGTCAAACACTCATCACCATCTTCCGTCAAGGAGTGTTACGGTTTGAAGCGTGTTTGCGGCGTTCATTCTTGTCTAACTTCTGTATTGAACGTTTGCGACAAACTCGCTTCAAAATGAATCACTTAAGTGACGAGGAAGCAACGTCAAGCAAACTTCTTCTAAACGCTTTTGTTCTTGATTTTCATTCAGTTTATACGGAACCCACTTTTTCAAATCTTTCACTTTAGCGATTTGACCTAAACAAGTAAATACAGTTTGTTTGCTTACATCAAACTTCAAGAGCAGTTCATAGGTACTCTGAGACGGGCCTGACCCAACGGTGACCTTTAGCTCGTCATTCTTGACTTTGTATTCTGGACAATCGCGTGGCTCGTTTGTGAGGTCAAAGTTACCTGAATATATTTAATAATCTCTACTGTATACTGATACTAACTTCAATTCTACTATTAATGTTTCACACCGTCTGCGTTAGCGTCGTTCTACGTAAAAAGTGAAGCCTCATAATAGTACGAATTTACGACCATTTTCAACGAAATTAATTTTCAAAATAGAAAAAGTTTTTAATATTTTTTATTGCTTACAATAGTGATTGCTTCCAACAGGCGAGGTATGTAACTTTGCAACAAAGGAACGTTACAATACTAAGCTAATGTCAAATAATAAGCTGTTAAAGTGGGCAATCTTGTTAACTACAAGGTTCACCCTTGACAATCTAATATTTTTCAATTTTTTAGCGAGAGGTTCGCACGAAGAATCTTAAGAAACTTAAATTCTTTTCACACTCAATCAATTCAAATTCGTTTGCTCCGTAGCAAGCCCTTGTTTCCTTGAAAACACGTTAATATATCGGTCAGTAATTCCCGGGAATGAATAAAAAATCTCCTGGTTGTGGATAATTTCGGCTTTATTAACCGGCATAGTGCCCTTCAAGATTGGCACAACAGTGGCCTAACAGTTTGGCATTCTTTCTATAAAGCGTATGCTATGATTCCGGAAATAAGCTTCAGTTTCCGCAATGATTCGCAAAGCATGATCATCACTTGATTCAAATATTTTCTCCTGGAACACCCTTTTTAATATTTCCAATAACATACAATTTGTTGGGGCCGAGATCTGAACGTCGTGACGGGCGGGTCGACAATTTGGGCCTGCAATCGTTCAATATTGACACATTGACGTTTTTGTTCCCCTTTTGATAAACATAGTTCCACCTTGAAAACAGCCTTCTGTTGCCTAAATTCTCCGACAAAACATCGAACGCCCTGCCTTCTGATATCTTTAAGATGTCAGCTAACCCTTGCAGGTTTACTTTTCAGTTATCGAGAAACATTTTCATTATTTTTTCTGGTGCCGTCAGCACTTTTGGCCGTCTCCTGCGGCGTCCATACGACCGCCGAATAATATCGTTTTCTATGCAGAAGGCATTTTTCAAACATATGGCGAGTTTGAATTGTATTTCGCCCCCCATCGACAGGCAATGAGGTCTGCAATGGCCAAAGACGCGATGTCCACTCTCTCTAAAACTAGTTCACATTTTTTATCGATTGTCAGACCCGAGAATTAATGATCGATGTTTTAAATAAAAAAGAAAAAATTTTACCAAAAAATTTTATTCTCACAATAAAATGGAAAAATAGATATAAAGTAGGAAAGAAGCACAACATGTAAAAGAAAAAATTTTCCATTCACAAAATCTTTATTCTCCTGGAACCCATAACTTTTTTTCTAAAAAAATTCTGGCAAAAATTTTAATAAATAATTTAATTTTATAAATTTTTTTTCAGCTAAAGAATTATTTTTATTTTATGCACATAAGTTTTGGGAAAATTTCAAATTATTTCTAACGGTTCTCAGGAGAAATTCGTTGGCGTAGCATTATAATTCGAGTCATTCGAATCAAATTGGTAAAGTTATCATTCTTATCGTAAACATTTAAAAAAAAAGACACAAGTAGAAAAATTATATTCGGTTGCCACCGAATCTTTTATACCCTTCACCATATCCTATAAAAGATTGAAAAAAAGCATTGAAATAAATTTTTACACTCCATAATATTGGGTGGTTTGTAAAATGATTTTGTGGAAAGTTGCAAGACAGATAGATGGACAGACGAACAGACTGACATACCATACTTGGACAATTTTTTCTATTTTTGCACAGGTTCTACAAATTTTTGTATATTTATCTGCTGTGGCGTATGAGTGATAAACAAAGAATCAATTGTTTATTGCTTTTGAAAAACAGAGGTGTTAGCAGTTTACGCGGTACCGTAGGTGTGTCCTTCAGTCGATTTAGTCCATTTTCAAAACCAACCTGCTTACAAAAACTTTCAATGTTTCTGCCAAATTTGAAGTGGATAGCTTGAGCTTTACTTTGAGTTAGGCTCTACTCCAAGGCTAGGCGGACAGACAGACGTGCTTAAATCGATTTCGGATATGGTGCGATAAAATATAAGTACTTTTGGTGTTGCAAATGTTTTGATAAAGTAAACCCCGCGTCCTTCGGTGATTAGAATAAAAAGTAAAAAAATCTGCTAATCCCAAAGCCTCCCAGTTTTAAGACTATAGTGTAATTTATAAATCAAGTGCATCGCGAACAGTTTTGTCTGCATCCTCAACATATTCCCCTTAGCTCTTTTAAATGTGACAATGACGTAGACAAAAACGAATTTGGATAAAAAAATTCGAATGTTGTGTAGAACTCGCGTATTTCTCTCGCATAACAGGACACTTTGTTTATATTTATGGATAAATGTTTTAAAATTGTATCGAGGAAATTGTAAAAAGTGCATCTTCTAACTACTTTGAAGAAATGCTTTTCACTTCGCTTTTATCCAAATTCATTCAAAGATTAGTAAGCTTAAGCTTTGAATACTGGAAATATAAACAATAGAATTTTTGAAGTGTTTCTCTAACCAAACACAATAAGGAAGAATATCCTTTATTGCATGTCGGCATTGTAAGATATAAAGCCGCATTAGCTGGTTTTGTGGAAGAAAAACTTTTAAAACTAAACAACACTATATTTTCATTATCTGGGGGAAAATTCTTAAATAATAATTTGAAAAGAGTAAAAAGACAAACAAGAAAGATACTCACACAAATAAAAAATGCACATAAACTAATAGCCTCGAGAGGCAACAGACTTTATAAACGATGATGAAAAACTTTCTTTGGCTTTTAAAGTAAAACAATAGAGGAAACACGACAATGCTTTATGTAAGATAAATATATACAATATATATATATATATAAAACATATATAAAAACCAACCAAAAGGTAACATGAAAACAAAGAAATTCTAACATCTTAAGGCATTGCCGGAACAGGACGTGTGAACTGTGTTAGGTAAAAAATATAAAATAGAACTAAGTAAAGTAATTATAATAATTATTTTAAAGATTAACATTCTGTTAAAATTTCCCTATTTATATTATTAAACAGTTATTCTCTCCGACTCTGTTGAATAGCAGTCACTAAAAGAGAAATTATTTTGCATAAAAGAGAAGCTACGTTTCTTAACCAACATAAGTAATCAAGGTCAATGCCAATGTTAAAACAAGAAAACAAGTGTCTCTGCTCTGCCTACCACGAAATGTGTTAACCCGAAGCAACCAAAGGTCTTATCATAAAATTCGGGCGGGAGAAATGTTTACAATACATCCCTGCAGGAGTTATTTTTTAATCCGCACAAAGATTATTAGCAAACTGCAAAAATCGCTTATGGGAAATCTGAAATACTGATAAGTGAGTAAAAATTTAACTTGAACGCCTTGCAATCGTGGGAGTGCGCTTCAATTCTACATATTTGGTATATCATCCATTTAGATCATAATCATATGGCAAAAAATTTTGGGCGGGAGTAGCGTTAGCTCTACTATTGACACTGATGTATTTTACTATTTCTTTACATTTACTGTGCGGAGGACCTGACACATGTCACTTAACAATGGCGATGAGAAAATGCGCTTCTTTTTCGGTAGGAGATATTAAAATGAAGACATCGTGCCTATGAACAGCACATGCACTGTTTTCACATTATTAGAAATGCGCGATTTTTTCATATATCGCATATTAATAGGTCGGATCGTATACCTGGTATTCTCGGTTATAAACTCTAATCCCCAAGCATCAACAAATTATGAACCGAGAAAGGATACGCCTTTGATTTGATAGGCAATGTCATTCCTTCAAACGTTCCGCCGGTTGATGTGCGGCCTAAAGTTACCGTTTAGGGAATACAATTCTTGAGGACTGCATTCCTTTTCTCCTTTATACTCCTTTACAACAGATGAACACGACACGGAAAAGATGAAGCGAGAGGTTAAAAAAGAAGTTGTAACCATTTGCTTATGTGTTAAGCTTCTAAAGAAAAAGGAGTACCAGATTTTCATAAAACAACAAAAGCATTATAATCGGCCATTCCGCTAATACATATCTCCTCTTATTTTCCTGATGAAATATCAAAAATTTTTCCATGTAAAGGTGAACCTTATGCGGGAAATCTCGAAAATATCTGTCTGTTCAAATATCGTGCAGTTATGTTTTATGCCAAGTTAGTATTATGGGGCAATTTTGATCACGAAAATCTTTTTACCAAATAAATGGTTACTCTTGACGAGAATACTTATGTGGTGTAGGGTCCACAAAATAAAGATGAGGCGATTTATTTCATATATATAATTTCATTACATCGAATTACTGTTATATGAAATTATTTTTATGCGCCAAATGTGAGAAACTGGGGCTTAGTGGTTTTCTCTGGGCTTAATTTGATATGAACGGGTGTTCAAGAATAAAGTCAATCGATCCAAATTCTTTACATCGACTATTATGCCGAAAAACTATCTTCGTCACGACATGTTTTCCAAATAAAGGCTTTTTCAATATACGACCTTATATGGGGAGCGGTCTCAAAAGTTCCCGGATTCAATCCATTTTCAATACAGTCAGCTCTTAGACCAAAATACATCAGTCCGCTTAATTTCATCAAAAGATATCATGAGTAGCGACTTGTGTGTTAAATACAAAAATACATTCACAGATGAGTCAGGCCTTTCTGGATGTTGTGTATATTTCCACAAACGTAGTAAATCCTATAACACAAGCACTATAGGATGTAAGAAGGTATTAATGTGGCTAAAGGAAGAAGATTAGGCTGGGTTTTCTTTGAGAAACTTCAGTCTATCTGAGGTATTAGCAGTCAGGGCTTAGAGTGTTCGAAGCAATTACCTTGGATAATTGAATGTTACTGCATATTTCTCAGTCAATCAATCGTTCAAAGATGAAGAAAACTGCATCTGAATCGTAAGCTTGTGAAAAAATTCTTATCTTAAGTCAAGAATCTAATGATAGCCAACAACAGGTGAAACCTTTAAAAGTCTTGCATTCTGGAAAACATTAACCGTTCCTTTCTAGTTAATCGACCCTTTGTATCAGCGCAAGAAAGAAATTATCAACTAGTGGTTATGTTGTATTTTTTATATATCCCCTACAATATGCTCTGAATCTTTTAAGACACTGCCTGTTTCAATGCTTTGCCCATTAAAACCACTCTGTTCACATTCGTGTACATTTATTCGCAATTATTTAAATCATAACGACAAGTACTAAATTACGAAATATTTTTATTGTTTATATTGTATTAGGCATGAAGTGAAAATTTTTCTTTTCGCTTGCTTTTAGTAACAATTTTATATATAATAATAAAAAATATTTTTGTTTCTTGTCTCATGGGAAAGACCGGATTAAAAAAATATTTTATTAGGTTTGTTTTACTATTCCTTTTTTTCTTGGGGGGGGGGATATAAAAATATTTTTATATGTAACCGTAAAATGTTCAGCTCTTTTGTTTTTTCGAAGTGCAGAAAGAGATGAAATGAGTTGTTTTCCCCCCTATTCCAGACACATATTCGTACGTTTACGGAATAATAATGTTGCAAAGAACAAGATAACAAAATGTAACCAATTACAACAAATAATAACCAATAATAATACTCTTCTGTAGATAACAAGCGACGTGAAGGGTATGAAAAAGACTTTACTTCTTTTTATAATCGTGTTGTTGGAATTATATTAAAGTAAATTTAAATTTCATTGCCTACCCCTTCAGGAAAAAGATGCGTTAAAATTTATTGCCTATATTTACGCTTAAATTATGAAATCCTTTAACATTCTTCAAAACATTCTTCAGTTATTCAATTTTATGTAACACCCAACGTACGTCTCAAATTGAAAACATTTAATTCGAATGTAAATCTTATATATCTACCAACGTAAATACATATGTATTTGCATCAGCAAATCTTGTCTTCTCGTTTGCTGTTCACTTCAGAAATATAAACATAGTTAGTTACGAGTTAAATGTAGTGTAATGTTTATAAGCAAACAAAAATAATAAATCGAATTTTAGGAAGATTCACTCCACGCAACCGCCATTACCCAAATTCATTAACAGATTGCTTAATAACATTAAATCAAGCGTTCGTTATTCACCTGTATAGGATTTTAACTGTTGCCAGCATAAGAAACTTCTCAAGTAAATAATTTGTTCCTTCCATGTAGCACAGATAAGGCAGTTATTGAGATATAGATTTTCAGTTTTTCTAAATTTTAATTTAACTGATAAATTATGCGATAAACAAACAGAGCTATTGAAGTTATTCAGATGCTTAACACTTCTGTCTTCTTGTCGTTTATTAAAAGTTTTTCTGGCATTGTTTACATTTTTTATTTCTGTTTCTATTTGTAACACTTAAGAATACGCTTTAAATCGCTTTATTTACATACGGACATCTGTCTGTCCGTAACACATTTATTTTTGAAAATCGGAAAATTTTGAAATAAAAAATTAATAGAAAGTCAAGGAAACATGTCTTTTGTTTCTGTATACAAATCCAATGCAAGAATGGACGTCAATTACACGAAAACAGGACCGAACAAGGTGGTAGGTGTATAGCTGAAAATAAAATGGGAAACTACAAACAAATTGAACATATGTTAAAGTCAATAACTCACGGCTTATCAGAGGCACTCACGCATTCTGAATGGTCTTAGCTAATAAAACACGGTCAAAACCTATTTAGTCTATTTATGTATCGTCTGTTGGCGGAAAATTAAAGTTGTTATCTGTTGCATATATTCTTGGTTAACATCCGCAAATGGATTTCAAAAACGGCTATGACTCACCCCAGCCACGCTACAAGACGATAATAAACTGCAAGTCAAGCGCTAACTTTTTGAAATTAAAGCAAAAAATTGCATCAAGAATTGGATAAAGAGTAATGTAAATTTGTGACTGGATTTTTCATTTTTGTTTTTGTATAAATAGAGAAAAAAAACACAATTTTTAGTGCACACAGGATGCTATTAACTCCTAAAGCAAGGAATTGAGTTAGTAAGTAAACGACGGGTATTAAAAATACACTCTAACGTATATCAAGCTATTCCAACTGCTCTCCTCTGACATACAGTGCATTATATTATGTATAGCTTCATGAAGCCGCGCAAAAGAAGAAATTTAAATTTGTTAAGGAATTGTGTATTGATAAAAATTACCCTCATGCCATTATCACAAGTACAACTGCTTTCTTACTCATGCAAGAGTCTAAAGTGTCGGTACCCATATGCAAGACTACATGCATTCTGATGTCAAGTTTTTGTGCGTTCGTTTCGGTTTTATTATGTTCTCCTTTTGCTTTTCATCGAAGCAGTAACGAAAATAGAAGAAAAAAAAAAAAACGAAACAAGTGATTTTTCGTTAAGGCTCGTTCTCATCTGTTGAAGACACCAAAACCGTAAAGTTTATTTAAAAAGACTTGTGACATTTTTTCACACATTTTCAAATCTCGAACAGTTTAAAGCAAAGTTTTTCGATTAAACCGAAATTCCCTCATCTACTTGCGATGCCATAAAATCAATATCGACTTTAATGCAGTAAATGTAGTCGTCGTCAGTGCTCTCAGGTGTGTGTGTGCAGTTATTTTATGTTTCATGCCTGTGTTTAGTAGAAGATTTTTCCAGTCATCTATGGATGATTTTACATTTTTTCTCGAAAACTTCATATACATGGCATAGATGGGAAGGAAACGGGTTTATGCAAGGATGAGTATATAAATTTTTTAAGTTTAATTTATTTATTGCAATTTCTCTTGTAAAGCCATAAAAGAGCAGATGGGTAACTTAATGCTTAGAAAGTTTTCATGCATGTTTAGATATGCATTTATTCTTGAATAGTGCGTTTGAGTTTACGTTTACATTGCTTGTCACCTTCTTTCGAGCTACCTAACGTTCTTGCTTTAACTTATTAACATATTAAAGTATAAACTATTTGCATTAAAAGGTCAAGTTTTCTTTTCATTTTCTCTTTTCTTTTTTTTTTAAGACGCTTTAAGAAAAACGGTTTTGTCCCTTATTTAGTTCCCACACATAGGTTAAGTATAAGTTAAGTGTCCTACGCGTCGCAGATCTGGTATGGATTACAATATGCAACAGTAAGTCAACGACATGCTAATACTCAGTCGAGTTCGGCTGAGTCGGCTTCTTGTCCGAATGCGAGATCAGTTATTTTTGACCTGGAATCAGAGAGAATGAACAATAAGTTTAGCGCTAAACGCTAAGGGTTAAAGTTTCGCTCTTGCTAGAGTAACCTAATTTCTTTCTCTTATATAATTTACTCGTAAGCAACCCTGTGATTTTGGGTAAAAACATTTGCTTAACGAGTCCGCTCAAGATGTTAGGAAAGCGGAAAGCTTAATGAACAATTCGAATATCGCCCAAGAAAACATCTAGATTTGAGGATCCTACAATCGGTGATTTGAGTTCTCAAGAAACTCAGTTGATGTCTTAAAAAATCATCTTCTAAAGAAAAAGAAAAGCAAGTAAAAATATATGACATTTTACATGCGTCACGCAGCTGGTGGCTGGCGAAAAGATTAACAACAATTAGCAGAGCAATTTACAAAAATGTCGCACTGAAGATAAATACTCATAAGTTGTTTATAAACGCGTATATAAGCAGAATGTCTAAAGAAGGAGAGTCAGTCGCGTCGACGTAGTTCATTTGAATAAAGGAGTTTATAACGAATTCAGAAGCGAAGCAAGATAGCGTATCTGATCAATTGACGACTAAACGGAACATTCAATAGACCTATGTATTCCCGCAGAGTTCCATGGCAAAGAAATAGTCTTAAGCATTTTGTCTCTTACGAGAACGACGAAAGAAATTGTTTTTTTGAAATTTTAATATATTCATTATTATTCAATTTTGCAAAATGAGATAAAAATGTTGTTAGCTTTTTAAAGATATTATGTAATAGTCGATGGTCGTGCTTTCGTTTCCCTTGGTGAGCAATATATTATAGAATGTTATAACACCTGTTCAACGAATGCCATTCTCTTAACGGAATGAAAGTATTCTCTATAAAATAACGTTATGCAACAACAACAACATCGACAACAAAGAAAATAAAATCTTAAAAAATTCTGAACACTTTTTTTATAAACACATAACTATCGTCAAGTTACACGTTTGCAACACCCTCGGTACGGCAAGAGCACAACGGCAGCACCTTTTAACTTAACTTAACTTACTGGCTGAATAAAGATTAAAATGGGAAAAAAAAGATATATTAAAATTTACATTTACATAAAGTATAAATCAAGTGTATACAGATAAACATTATGGTGTAAGACAACAACAAAAAAAAGAGCCATTATATCATGACACAGTTGTCTCAATTTTCATAAAATATTCCAAACTTAGTTATAAAAAAAAAAAATCTCAATTTTACGATCTGTTCACTGTTTATGCCCTACAACACTTTTGAGACAGAGTATATTAAATATGTGCGGTGGTATGTAACACCCAGCGCAATCTTGGTTCAGAGCAATCATGTGCCAATCGATTTAAGATTGCCTGTGTGGTCGTGTGTGTGTAAAAAATCCTTCTTTTTGGAAAATTGGATCAAAATCCAACAAGCGGAAGGCCAAGTCTTGTATGTTCTGGTATTAAAAAATTCACAACATTACCATTAACAAAGCGAAATGTAAATATTGCTCTTAGGGGGCTTAAAGCTTAAGAACCTCCCTAATAAATGACATGAGGAAAAAGAAGCCATATCCAGCTTCGATACCAATCCCTTGCTTTCTAACTTCTTCAGCTTTGTAATAATTTTTATTATGGCTATGGGGTTTAGCTCTTTCCATGTTATGCCACAAGAGATATTGAACTCTAAAGCATAAAAACATCCATCAGCGAGCACTGCAATTTAATTAGCAGGTAATTTAGCTCTACGTATCTATCAGTCTGCGTTGATCTGCAAATTTACGCAATCGAAATTTTTTTCAACAGAATAAAAATAATTTCAGTGGAAGTCAAGGCTTTACGTTTATTAATGCAGAAAATGGCTTTAGACGAATGTCATGTTTGTCTCTTACTTGTTTTTATACCCGTTACCCATTGCGATGCAAGGTCATATTAAGTTTTTTGCGGATGTGTATAGCACCAAGAAAGACTTCATGATATTAAACTTGTCCGTCCGTCTGTCCGACTTGTATTCTTGTGTTCAATCTTTAGGTGAGCATTTTCGAGATATTTTGATGAGACTCGGCACCCCGACGTACTACAGGAAATGACTCGGGTCGACCATCTTCTCGACCACTTCCTACATAACGCCTCACTTTGAGCTGTCATTATATGAATAACTGAATATCAAGCGAAGTAGCGTAAATGTACTTAATGATTGCCCATGGCCCACTATCAATCTTTTTATTTGCTTAAAAATAAAGTATTCAGTTGAAATCGAACATTACTTTAGATTCATTCCCCTGTCATAGCTAATTGCTCACTATAATCTATTTCAGCGCGATTATAAAATTACAGTCGAACACCTCTTACACAGTTGTGTATTCTCGCATACGCTTTGAATGATTAAACACTCATTTATTGATTTGATTTTATTACAATATCACGGATACACATGCAGACAATATGTGCATAATGTACACACAAATTATTATAAATTATTATTGAATGAATTCACTGCGTCTTTAAACGATTTAGTTTTTGTTAACGTTCACATTTAACATAACTTTTTAAATAGTTTTATAATCATTTGATTGATACATATGTGGTTTTTATAGTTTAGTCAAATAATTGCAAATAATAATTATTGTGTAATTTGTTCAACAATTTCCATTAAAATGTTATAAATTATTTATAATTTTTTGATGTTTATTTAAACGACAGTTAAGCAATTGTAAAATTCTAAGATATGTGTCAGGAGTCTTCCTATTTAAATAACAATTTACACAAAATTATTTATCTTTACAACGCTTACTATGTTAGTTATTCTTGTTAAACAAACACACGAGCGATCGAAAGCGGAAGAATGAGTTAAAACCATATGACAGTTGAGCAAATTTAGGAAAATCGAATCAAGAGCTTCCTGCTTAACATACATGAATGTGTAGATATGCGGTCCCATTTACATTTATTTTATATTTATACAATTTTACATACATTGTGTAATCCCTACAGGCTCTTAAAATTGCAAATAACTCATCGCACATCTATTATCCATTTTCCACAAAATGTTATTATCGAACAAATAGGAAAATGATATTTGTCTGAGTGTGCACTCAGTAACAATCATTGTGTACAGTGCATATAGCATAAACGAACGGAAAAGAAAGCGACATGAAGACAACGTATTGCATCTACACATATTACATAGTTGTTTGCCAGCACCTGTTCTCTGCCTATGTACAACACGAAAATAAATTAAGTGACATTTTAAGAAAGTGTTTATCGATATCGTTCTACGTTTCGTTTTTTTTTTTTTTTTAAGAATGGAAAGGTAAAATCAGTTTGGGTGCAAGATAGTGCTATTTGTGTTCAAACCAAAATTTTAATCGACTTCGGTTGACATGTGGCAACAATCGGGATCGAGTACATTCACAACATGCCACGATATGTTTGCTTTTCAAATTTACTTGATTTTCTCTATCTTTTAGTATTTTTACTTAGATGTAATATATCAGAGCAATGAGTATATTAAATGTGCTTTGTAGATATTGGAAACCAGTCTATGAAACTATTCAAAGATTCCAATTTAAACGTGTTTAGAAATACAAGTGAAAGCATTGCACTCGGGCAAAGTCCACGTCTTGCGTAATAATACGCCAAAAATGTTTCTCATTCTTTTCATATCAAGCCCTCACCTTAGAAGATGCTTAATACACCAAATAACGCGATTCAGGGGTAACTATTCACCACAACCTATACTTTGAACGGATTCCAAAATGGAGTTAAAATTCGATCCGGTTAAGTTTTATGTCAAATTACTCTTAGAGACAATTTTTCATCAAAGAACATTAAAAATTAGATCTTTTTTTAAGGGTGTATTTTCCATAAGATTCCTTATAAAAAATACAGTTTTGACACGGTTAAGTTTTGTTTCACTTTCCTCTTATGATGAACTTCGCCTCATAAGATATCAAAAATTGGACATTGTTGCAATGGAAAATCTTATTTTTTACAAGAGACCTTAGAGCTCAAGAAGTAAATCTGCAGAGCCAAAATTCGGCAAGGCTAATTTCAAAGCCCCAAGACCAATTTTCACCATGATATATGAAAAATTAGGTCTGGGAGGGAGTTCAAAAACTTTCCGATCCAACTTTCTCACATCATTATAAAATGCCGGAATACAAATGCTGAGGGATTTGTGTCGATGAGTTCAAAAAATTGTAATTTTTGTACATCCTATGACTTTTCATAATAAGGCATTATATAAGGAGTGATTTGCACCAAGGCCCGTCGTTGGGGCAAAACACCAGTGTACCCAATTTCATTAAAATATTTTAAAAAACTTCCACCTGCAAGTTGAACACAAGAATAAAGAACAATAGACGGGCAGACACACGGACAAGCTTAGGCCAATTAAGAAAATGATTCTGAACGTATGTGTATAATAAAAGGTGGGTCTATCTTCAGTCCTTTAGAGTGTTGCACACATTCGCCTAAACTTATCGCATACAATATATTGCAAGTGGCATAGGGTATAATTAGCAAATGTTAACCATTCCGAATAAATTTTTTAATGCCATAAGCCGATTAAAATTTCTTAATGAAAAATAAAATAAATAAATGAAATGATTGACTTTTTAAAGCTCCCGGTGGATTTGCAACAATCTTTCTTTTCACTTGTGAAAATGATACAAAGTTTTTATATATTTCTAGGAGAACATTCTTCTCTTAAATGCCCGTTTTAATGTAAAGGATAATTTAAATAAATATTTTCAAACGCACGGCAGAGTAATGGTGTTTGTTAAGGATGGTTTTGCAATTATCCAAAGTAAATCGAACATTGCATACTTAACCATAACTGAAAGATAGTGAATAGTCAGCAGAGGTTAATATCATTTGTTATATCCACCTCCCAAGGATGGACGTATATTCATTTTCTCGAAACGTTTGCAATATTTAGTTTCGTAGGCCCTATGAAGTATGTGTATAAGCTTGATCAGCATGACATTCTGAATCGATTTAACACTGTCCGTCTAGGCAATATCTGTCGTAGACATTGTCATCATCGCAAAAGCCCAAATTTTACCCTAAAAGTCGGCAAAAACATTGGAAGTTATTTCAAGCAGGCTACTATTTTCAATTGTCGAAATTAGTCAAGGGATATGTCCACAATGCATCATAAGATGACAACAGCTTTGCCTTCAAAAGCGAAAAAATGACCTTGTTTGGAGATGCATTTTAAAATAGAGTAGAAGAGAAGACTCGGCCACAGTCGAATATAATTTTCTTACTTATTAAGCTCTTGCATGTTTGCAATGGTTTAGGAGTTCATTTGCAACTGGGATCTGTGGATCTGTGCCTTTTTTCTTTCTTATTTATTTATACATGAATTATTATTTAATTATTTATTTCTTTTTCTTTTTCACTTCTTTCGTTTTCACACTTTATACTAGTTTTTCATAATAATTAATATAAGATTTACTTCCAAGAGTCTATTTTAGTTGAGTTTCATTCATGTGTTAGTAAATAAATCAATGAATAAATACGAATATCTGTTGTCTGACACTGTACATTGATATCAAAATACTATATATACAACATGAATAACAAGAAGTAAACGAATCATTCAACTAAACTTTAAGCTAAATTTGGTCCACTTTGCTTTGCTTTTTTTACACTTTTAACTTTAAGAAAATGCATTAAAAATGAAAGAAATATTTTATTGTTCCGAAGGTATCAAATTTTTATTGCAAAATTATTTTAATTAAAAACTATTCAATACCGATTATATTTTGCGGTTTGAGTTTCATCAAGAACGAAAACGAAAGGAAAAAAAGAATTACTACAAAACGTATTAAAATTATTAAAGTATAAGCATATAAAGTAAGCATGCAGATAACCCCCCAAGAACACAGTGATTGAAGAACAGAAGTTTTGAAGAACATGAAGAACACCTTCCTCCGCATTACAAGCGTTTCGAGTAGCACTTTTGAATTGGCTTAAAATATATATGTATTCGTTGAAATAAAGTTACTTCCAAAAATAGAGGGTTATGATCAAAGGCATGAAAATGAATCCCATTATTTTATAGCCTCTAACAACGTGGTTCCAAAGAATAGCAAATCAGGTAATTGCGTTCTTCGGACGTTTTCTATATTACAGTCGGTAATGAACGAATCTTTTATACCATCGTAAACGTTTCCATAAAGGAGGCCTAAAAAAAGGAAAACAACATAATTTCCTTCCAATATTGGGTAGGCGTGGCAGATTTCACTATTTTTGTAGAATATAGGCGAAAACACACACCGTGTATCTGTTGCAATTTACGAGTAGGCAGCGAAGGTCTTTTCAGTTTTAGGGGGACTGTAGACGTGTCCTTTGACCACTTTAGACCGTTTCAAACTCGCATATTTGTGGGCGATTTCTTCATTTTTGTGAACTGAAGAATATTTACCGCAGATACTGCACAGTTGGGCAGAGCGCAAAGTGGAAAGATAAACTTAGATGAATTCCAAATTTGACGTTAGTCAACTATGGTTTTTGGTAGGGTTATAAGGGTTTTTCCAGAAAAAAGAGAGACAGTATTGGGTAGGCGTGGCCAGGTGCTTTCGTTATTGTACAGGTATTACAGCATTTCCCACTTTTATACGCTGCAGTTTATGAGAAATGAGAGAAGAAACAATTTTTTTTTTCAGTTCACGAGGTATAATGGGTATAAAAATTTATGAATAAATATTAGGAAATCTTAAAAAAGAAGATAATTTTAGTTAATCGAGACAGAGATAACTTAACCTTCTCCAAGTTTACAATACAATATGAATAATAAAATGAATTCTAGCCTCATAGATAAAGAAACATGTGCAAAAAATTTGCATGATTTGATGGCATTGCAAATATTGCTCGTGATGCGAAGCAAAACATTATCACTTTAAACTCACTGCAGATTTATAAAATGCTCTCTTATTTATGGATTACGTAATAACTTTGTTATAGCATGTAAGCATATTTTATCGCGACACTTCGTTACTTTAACTTCCAAAATACAAAAATTAACGCAAAGTCAAATGGGTAGATGGATGGACAGAGAGTAGATGAATGATGAACGGACACACGGACGAATAGATAGACGGGAAGACAATAAAAACGGTGACTACGTTAATGAATTGCACAGGAATTACATAGGTAAATAAATGAGAAAGGGACGGATGGACCAAACTAACGGACAAAACTGATAGACAAGCGCCCGTTGATCAAACGATGCCAGCCATACAAGTAAGTGGACGAACGAACGGATAGACAAGCAAATTAACACAGAAACGGGCGGATGTATGGACAGACGAGCCAAAAGACATATTTCAGAATGTTAAAAACTTGTGTAGCTGAGCTATTTCACAATCTCAGATCAGTAAAGATATTTATATAAAACTAAATGATCAGATTAAAAACAATATTTGAGAAAGATATTATTCGAAACAAACCATTTGGTTTTAGACACCAGCATAATGCCTCATACTAATTAGTAAGCATATGTTAAGGAATAATCTGAGGCTAAGCAATTCAAAGGCCTACTTCTCTTAGGTTTGCAAAAGCTTTTGATTCTGTTTGGCACAATGGTCTGATTTCTAAAATGATATCTCTTGGTTTTCCGCTTTTCGCGTCTAAATCAGTCCAAAGTTTCTTATGTAAAAGATATATCTGCGTTTCTCTTTTAGAGAAATTGTCAGATGTCAGATACTATCCTCTCCTCTCCTCTCCTCTTCGTTTAATTTAACGATTGTCACGTATAGTATGTTATGCCATGTTTTTACTCTTGCTCTCTCTTTTCATCTGCTTTGATAATTTAAGATCATCAAGTCATTGTTTGTGATCACGTTAAATACCTGAGAGTTACGCTGGATGAAAATTGAATCTTCGCAATTATATATTCAGCCAATCAAAAGCACGTGTTCATTAATTAATACAAATTTTAAATTAAGTTCTGTAACTAAGATTCTCTTATGTAAAGTTGTTTTTCAATCGATTTTATTATACGTCTATCCAGTGTGCGCTAACCCGCCAAAGTAAATTATGGAAATTGGTGCTTAATTTGCCCACGGAATTTTCTACTAAAAAGTTTCACAAACTAACAAATGTGGATCCATTCCAAAGAAAAATTGTCAAATTGAAGAAAGAAAAAATTATATTAAATTTTCACCCATCGAACAACTTTCTTTTAAGTCCACATTTTGTAAGCCCTAATACATAATCTATTTTAAAAGCCATTCGTGTTATTTAACTTTAACTGTAAGTTTTTATTGCCAAGTTTTTCTTCGCTACGCACATCGTACATGTTATATGAACTTCGATATTTCCTTTTGTTCGTTTCTTTGCACTATAATACTATCGGATTAAACAAATTTGTAATAAGTCTATGAAACTATTAAACTAAGCTGAAAACTAGAAAAACTTCTAAAGTAAAAGTAAACTAAAGCAAACTGAAACAAGTAGAAACACTGTAGTAGGATACGACTCATAATTAACTGCCTTACACAATGCAGTTATTCGTATAATGATTCTTCCAATAGGGCTTTATGTAGAAATCGCTTCATGCTTGGCCAAAAACATCTCAGTTTCATTCATTTCGTAAAAATTTCATAAAGATTACGATCTGCAAGTTGAACACTAAAAAACAAGGCGGACATACGGACAGACAAGTTTGGATTGATCCAGAAAATGGTTTTGAGTTAAGTTCTTCTAGGTGTTGCGTATATCTGCACAAACTAAATATACCCTTGCACCACGAGTCGTGTAGGTAACAAAACATAAAGAAAAAGTTTCCATAATCTTACTGCTAATTTTTTTATGTATATAAGTGCATCCACTGGCATCCTGAATATGTGTGAAGTTTTTATATTCTACACCACTTGTGATACCGGGTATGTTCAGATTGTGCGGGCTTGTGCGCCACATGGGAGTGCGCAATTATATCGATCGATTTACAATCATTTTCTGAATTGACTTAAGCCTATCTATCCGCCTATCCGTCTGCTGACTGTCCATGTATCCTTGTGTTCAGTTCATAATTTTTGAGATATTTTGACGAAATTTGGTACAGCGACATGTTTTGACCCAAGAACGAATGCTATTGAGAAATGGTTTGGATCGGTCAATTTCTCCGACCACACGCCATATAACACATATTATTATATATAATGCATGTTTCCTAGTTCATAGAAATTAAGTAGACCAAACCTGAAGCACATGGGTCTATTTCTTGTACCCTACTCCATATAAGATTTTTCATGAATAGTAAGTCCTTCAGAAAAAGTTACTCATTTTTCATATTTCACAATGAAAACGTTAACAGTAGTGTATTTGGATCACATAAGTCTATTTTTTTAACCCTAAAATATTTAAAGACCATCATGAAAAGCAAGTCCGCGTTTGGAGAGAAAGTTTAATAACTAGTTTCTTGTGACGAAACTTGAAAATTAATTTTGCTAAACTTGGATAACGTCGCCTGGTGTTTTGGGCATCCTCCAATATACGGGTTTTGATGACAAGTACTCTTTGGCATGAAAATAAAGTGTAATTTTTTTATGTCCTATTACTAAAGCGAATAAATCAAACTATGCCAGGTGAAGTGGTAAAGGATAGTTGATGATCGGCCTTGCCCAACGATAATGTTCTTAGTTGTTTAAGTACAGACAGGAAAACTTATAGCAGCTTTAACGGCATTGGTTTTGCTTCAAGAAGTCCTTATACAATGATGTCTATAAAGCCTTTTTTTTTACTTTTGTTTCACAAAAATTATTAACTTTGAAACAAATTTGTACTTTATGCTTTTTTTTTTATTTGTGTTCACTTTTTTCATTCTTTTGCATATCATTTTGCAAAGCATTCATTACCTTTTAAATATTAATTGAACTTAATCTGAAGGAATTCGATGAAATTTTGACATTTTCGCGCGCGAAGAAAGTCGCAAGAAAGAAACGAAAACTTTTCGAACAACCGCCGTCAATGATTACAATAAGCGAACTGAGAGCTGTGAGAAAGATTAGCAAGAATAATAGTTATATATGTAAAGTTAATAGAAAGATAATTGCATATGTGTTTGTTTCCATTGCTTGATTAAAAGGTTTGCTCCACGAGAACAAAAACACACACACATTTTTTTCGTAAACTAGTTTCAAGTTTATTTTTGTTTAAGACACAGTCAGTGTATGGATGTTTTTAGATAAGTGAGTTAAATGCAAATGTGCTTTGCTAGACTGTGTGTGGGGTCAGTATAAGATTGTTTCTGTGCTTTTTGACAGATTAGAACGTGTTTAAAATAAACTTTTTAATTCAATTCACATTTGTTCAAAAATATATTACAATGTTTTTAAACTAAGGTCTATGCATGCCAGCTTTAGACCGTGGGCGCAGCTCACACACACCTTGTTCTTGCCTTCACTTACTATAACTGAAAGCACATATATTGCATTGAAAGGTTTTTCTTAGTCAATAAACTGAAAAACTTTTTTTTTTTACATTCGAAAAACTAAAATCAAAAGATTAATGGACGAAAATTATCAAATAAATTAAACGTTTTTGTTAAATGTCTTAATTATAACGTTTCGTAATACATCACAAGCTTTTTGCCTATTCTTTCCAATGTTTTAATATTTTTTCATCTTCTCTTCTCTTTCTTATTCTTGTTGTTATTTCTATCATATTATTATGCATTAATCTATTAGTTATATCATTAACTTGGTTAACCTATTGCTAAAGTCTGACGACACAATAGCGCAATCATGTGCAAAATTTTATTGTAACTCATCTTTACAAGGCTACACACAACAATAATTTACTTCAAATACTCAATAAAATAACGTAAACGAAAAAAAAAAAATTATATTCAGCTTGAAACGAACTTTTGGATACCCGTTCCGTGTCTTTTTTTATATTTTATTGCAGATAGGTATGGCATTGATTGTAATCTCACTTGTTGCAAATGTAGCATGCTACTATATTGTAAGCATTCTATTCTGTAGCATGAGATATAAAAAACGATGCAAACTTTTTCTTTTCTTGACTGTGATGTTAATCAAGATTAAAACATGATTTTTTATATAACACGTCGGTTAATAATTCCCAGAACTAAGATGCACGTATCATCTCCAACAAAAACCGATATTATATTTAGAAGGCGTCATAACCTAAAGAACGTCATGATACCCATTTCCTTTCGCGAACAACGAGCAAAACCGGGACGTCTTACGCGATCGCGAAAAGGGGGAAAAGCTAGTCTTACACTTGCGAGAGGAATAAACGACGTTTTAACAAAGATTTCGGTCAGAATTTCAGATCATTTCGGCCATTTGTGTATTAGTTACGGTTTCACTATTTTTTACCAATGGAATTCGTATTGCGGCAATGGAAAATCCGAATTATGTGCCTTCACTACACATTGCCTTTTGATGGGAAAAGATTGGAAGAAATTCCGCCTAAAGTCAGCATTGGCTTGACATCTCTTCTTTGGTTGACAAGTCAAGGTCACATAGGCACCGATGATGTTGGACGTAGTGGACATTTCGTAGGTGGTGTAAGTGGTTACACAAGGAATATCAAAAAAGAATTTAGGAAATCATTCTCTCTAATCGAAAGTGCGAGAGAAAGTTAATACACTAAAGACAGGGCGCATTCACGATTTTGCACGAAAGTGTGGTCAAGAGAAAACTGGTTTACGCAGAGTGGAACGCAAGCATAGTATCGTAAGTGGATGGCTACCGCATTAATTGAAACTGCATTAACTGATGTTCGAATTGCTCTCCCACCCACTATATTCTCCAGATCTAGTCCGCAGCAACCATTATCTCTTTGCCAATGTTGCAAGAATAAGATTTGGAACAAGATTTGGCAAGGGAATAAGATTTGGAACAAATAGTGAGTTCACTGCGGAAACTAAAGCGTGTTTTCTTACTACAGATAAGGCATCAAAATGTTATATAGGTGTTGGGCTTTATTCGTGCTACTCTTGCAGGAAACTGTGTCGATGAAAAAAGCCATACTTATATGTGTGTATGTATACTTTGTCTGTGGAACTTCATCCTGCGTGTTGCAAACATTTCGCCGAAATGCATATATCTCCCAAGTAAGAAAAGTATTCAAATCAAAATTGATTTCATTGTAAAAAGAGTAAATTACGTGAATTACTGCACACTGATCCAAGAATATCACATATTTGCTTAATTCTGTTAGAGTTCATACAATGCGGGGGAAAATCTACAAATGAAAGCCTCCGATTAAATAAATATTACTGTTTGGCTTGTGCAAAGTTTACAAAAAATGTCTCTTAAAAAAATGTTGTCAGATGAGTGACAGTTTGATATAAATTTATTTTATAATTTAATAATTTTTGTTTGTAATCTGTCTACATTTGTTATTTATGTAGAAACGTATCTAGACAAGTTTAACATCATTTTCAATAATTCATTTTGGCATGTTTGCATATTACTGGTGTGGGTTAAGAGAGCCCGGCATACAATGTAATTAATTGAAAAACCATTTTGTATAAGAGAATCTTATTTACAGTGCGGAGCTTAGAGTTTCTGTTTGTTAGTGGACACAGAACTTTTACGGCATTGGTGTATCTGTTTTTGATGTGTTGAACATAATTGGAGCAGATTAACTTTTTGTCCAATGTGAGTCCTAAGTATGTAAGGTAGTCAGTAAAAGGATGTCTTGACCTCGAATAATTAACTCAGATAAAAGCAGAAAGCAAAGACTTTCTTTTCGAGTAAAAAAAGTGGGGTTGTGTCTTATCAGCATTTAACCTTATGGGTGGTATAAAAAGTCCCCACGGTTTTTTGGTCTTCTTTTGAGCTTCCTTTTGTAGCCTGTGACTAGCCGATCAGAACGAAACGCGTCTTTGGCATCGAAAATTTCGGAACGGAAACCATTCCTGGATCCATTCACAGCACAGTACACTTTACAAGTTTTTTTTTTGCAGGCTTTTTACCTTTTTTATAGTAAAAAAGCATCACATAGCGTATTTCTTCAGATATTTCAGATATTTTTACACCAGCAAAAAATTAGAAAACTATCCACACAAAATATATAAGCTGAAATGTCACCTTTTAAGCAGGTGAGTATTGCCCGATATATAGGCATCAACACCATATAGTGTCAAAAAACCCCGGAGACCTTTTATATCATTCGTTATTTAGATAAGTGGATATTATACCAACTGCAATTTTCAACTCGTTTACTATTTTGCAACCTAGCTCACGTGATGAGTATTCACCGATGTCATCAGCGTATAAAGCAACGTAACAATCATTAAATTGTGGGAAGAGTCAGCAGTCGAAGAGTCAGAAAATCGAATACAAAGTTGGACCCAGATTCTAGCAGACACCTGCAGCTAGATTATTCCTGTTTATGAATAATGAGCAGAAAACAATCTTTTATTCCTTTTGAAAAAAACTGGTACATGGTGGTGTAAGCGTGTCCGTCAACCGGCTTGGCCCATTTTCATTACTGACCTGCATACAAGAACTTTCGATGTGTCTGCCAAATTTGAATTCGATAGATTAATTTTTGCGGTCAAGAGAATGTTTACAACCGATATTGCACAAACGGCAGATGGGCAGATGGACAATCACTTAATCTGAGCCCACCTCTTTTTTTGCAAAATTGTGAAAAATGGGTTTTTTGATCATTACTCATAAACTAAACAACAAAAATTTGAAAATATATTCTACGGGCGATGCTGTAGTACCTGCACAAAAATGGTAAAAATTGACCACGCCCACCTTAATGTGTCAACATTTAATTTTGTTCAAACACAGTGCAAAACCCAACTTCGATAATCCCGTAAACTATTTAAATTCTTGACCAGTTTTAAATTCGGATTGCATCTTGTCCGTCTGTTCGTCAGTTCGATTGTATCAGTGGTACACATTCTACCTTTGCAAAAATGAAGATATCGTCTACAAAACTGCAAAAGGATTTGGAAAGGACCCGAACTTTTCAAAGGACTACAACGCCTATACAAGAACTGTGAACGCTCTTGCTTGTTGCTCACAGTACAACACATACCCCATATAAATTTTCATGTTTATTTTGAACATAGAAAAAATCAACCACGCCCAGTCCCTATAATAGAGTACGAAAGCTTAGTTCTTTTAGCTTTTTCGTCCTTTTTAGGACAACGGTGATGGGTATAAAAGATTCGGTCACGATCGAATTGAATTTTCTTACTTGTTATAATATCAAATGTGTATCTCTAAGCATTGGCTACATTTCAAAAAGCATTTAACAGCAAGTCCCGTGAGCAGTCTATTATAGTTAACGTACGTTAATCTAATCTCGGTATTGATATCCATGCAACATAGCGAAACTAAGAGTGATACACTAGCGTACTAAAGATTGACATTTTCAAATGTTGTTTTGTTGTGGAAGAACATATCAACCTTTTCAAGTTGAATTATAATCTGATAACTCGCAATAACAAAGAAGAATGTGAAAGCAATTTCAAGTTTTTAAAAAAAGTAGAGAAAGTTAACAGACTGACACTCAGACGGGCATGAAATCGGTTATGCTAATCGATAATAATCTCTTCAAACAACTTTGACAGCTTTGACAAACATTCCATAGTCTGCAGAATGGAAGCAAAGCAATGATTGCTAAAATACTTGAAAACAAAATTGTATTAGAAAACAAGTAAGAAAATCATATTCGGTCATGACCGAATATTTTATACACATTGTGGTTGCCCTACAAAAGGCAAAAGAAGTAATTTTCGTCCTCTATAATATGCAGGCATATTCATCTTATTTTTATCATCTTCTCGCATAGGCACGTGGGCTTTGTAAACGTGTCCTTCGAAAAGTTTAGGCCACTTCCAAATTCTTTTACAGATTTGTAGGCGATATCTTCATTTTTGCGATAGGGAGAAACTTTACCACGAATACTGCACGGTTGAGCTAACGGACAGACAAACAGACGGACATGCTTAGGTGCATTCCAAATTTGAAATTGCCCAACAGTTCATATACTTTACGCGGCTTTCGAAGCTTGTGTATGCGCTTTACAAAGATCTTGAAAAAAAAAATTAGATTTTGACACATAATATTGGGTAAGCGTGGTCAGATTTTTTCCTTTTTATATAGATACTACAGCATCGCCCGTAGAACGTATGTTCAAATGTTTGCTTCGTTTATCTGCTATAGTTTCTGAGTAATGAGTAAAAAGACAATTTTTTATTCCTTTTAAAAAAGAGAGATGTTCGCAGTTTACGTGGTGCTGTAGGCCTATCCTTCAACCGATTAGGCCCAGTTTCAGTGCTAGCCTAGGTGCAACAAGTTCCAAAGTTTCTGCCAAATTTGAAGTTGATAATATTTTCTGCGGTCAGAAGAATGTTTAAAACAGACAACACACAGATGGACATACGCACATTCGGATAGGCGGACAAGAATATATATATTTTGTGGAATCTCTGAAGCGTCCTTCTGGACGTTAAAAACAAACCCCAAGATCATCTGTTTTGAATAAAAACTTTTTAAAATGAATATTTTCAAAATTGCACACATTGTTACTCAAGTTACTCAAAACTTGTCTTGTCCATTAAATCATGTTTATACTAAAAACTAATTTTGCCCATAATCATCACGACACAGTCATTACCATTATCAACACAGCACACGGACAACGTATCGCAAAATCATTTCAAATTTTTTTTACGCAACGTTAAAATAACCGAAATCGGATTAATTTAGTCATTGAGGATAAATGAGATTTTCACTAATCACCAAATTAATAAGAGAATATTAAAAATATACGCTTTAGAAAAACCATTAGAGTTTCAATTATAAGCAGATTTCATTACCAATTCGGTTCGGTTTTATTTGCTTTAGTAATTTTGCATTTAAATCAAGTCTTTGTGCTGCGGAGTACATTAGAAAGTTTCCGTTAATGGGTCATGGTTGAAATGATAATAGTGTTAACCCTCACTAAAACATTGCAAACTTTTTTACATTTGACAATTATGACCCATTATATGAGGGTTACATTCACTGCACATTTCCCATGTTACGTATGTTCAACTAATTGCATAAATCTAAAAATCCTGTAAAAAGAAAATCTTTCCCTTGCTTGAAGGTATAATAAAAGTCATATTTTTTACCAATCTAAAGTGCCATTAAAAATATTGGAGCTACCTCGGCAGTAACCGCAATAATTTATAAGTGAATGCTAAAATTTAAATAAAAACAAACTAGAAAATAATATTCGATATATGGACCGCATTTACAATACATTAAAATAAATAAATAAATAAATAAAATTTCGATATTCTGTAAAAGCGGTTCGACCAAGCCTGTGTTTTTCACATACCTGCAAATTTTTATCGTTATTTATTTTAGTTTACGAGTATGTTTTTGCTTTTCAAGGCAGAAGTAGTCTTCATTTATCTTATGAACCGCGCGCCTTTGGCCTGTTGAGCACATTGTATAAAAGAATTTCCATTTTTCGTCGCAAATTTGAACGCGAAAAATATTTACCACCGATTGGGACCAACATGCCTAGATTCATTTAAAATTTTTTTAGCTATCAATGATATCTATATACCTTATAAACTACCTGCAGCTTTCTTTTTGGGTCTTGCGAGCGCGTTGATAAAAAGACTTTAGTAACTTTACTTTCTCTCTACTTTTCAGAAAATAATTTTAATTTGGAAAATTATATACGTCCTAGAAAGTATTTTGTGTACGTAACTTTTACGATAAAATTAGCAATTTTAAGGTCATTGAAAGAAATAGTTTCACTCAATTTTAATTGTACGCAAATTGCGATCAATGTCCAGTAAAGAATTGCATTTAATGAATTCGAAGGTTTTTCTTAAAACTATCATGCTTACGTCCACCAACAGTAACGATTGATTTAGCTGATTGGGTATACGGCAACCACAATGTTAATCGTTATAGCTTAGGTAAAGTAGTAGGTAGTAAACGTATTAACACATTAGCGTGCGAACTTTAATATAATAAACGAAATGTTTTTATAGCAGCTTAAAAGGGGAAACAGTAATAACTGAAACAAATCAATAAAATCCGGACAATCGAAGAAATAATTTATTGTTCTTCTTAAGCGCTATTGGGCTAAAAAAAGTTGACCATGAACCTGTCTAAAGAATTCAAGGAACCATACGTTACCTAGGTGCTTGTATACATCTTTAGGTAGACCAACTCTTGAATACTCATCGGTAGTTCGGCTTCCTAGTTATAGATGCCATGTTGACCTCGTGGTCTGTTCAACGGGACTTCTTGGCGTTTGCTTTGCGAGGTTTGGGATGAGATCCTCCGCTACATCTCCCATCGTATAATAATAGGTTGAAGATCATTGATTTTTCAACTCTTGAAAAAAGGCGTGAAATGTTATGTGTGACCTTCGTCTCTAAGCTTAGAAAAGGCCGGCTTTATTAGGACTTATCGATGTTCACATCCCCGGTAGGGTTTCAAGAAATTTTGTGCTCTTGCAGCTATCACTATGCCGTACCAATTATGAATTGTTCAATTCGTTTCGCGTAATGTGTTCAACAATCATTACCAGCGTGAAGACCAAGGTGAAAAGCATTATATTGCATAACTAACTGCTACACATTTTTGAGTCTTATACAAATACAGATAAAGTGAATCAAAATACTCCCTTGTATTTGATTTTTTCTCATTTTTTACTATTAATAACGCATAAATAAGCACACATTCATTCATCAATATACATCACAGCATCATTTTCAATAACAAAACTTCCAATGTTCCTGCGAAATTTGAAGTGAGAATGTTTACAACGAACGAGCAGACAGCCAGACGGAAAAGATTAAATCGGTTTAGACTTCGATACTGATCCAGAATGTATATAATTTGTGGGTTCCCTGAAACTTCCTTCTGGGCGTTGCAAACGTTTTGGCGAAAAGAATGTACCCCTCATCTTCGGGCGATGGGTATACTAAGCCACTATTGTCTATTGTAGCAAAGGCAAACATAGGAAGATGCCTTTGTTTTAGCAATGAAATTTTAAGAAATTATTTGACAAACATTTACATTTGGCCATTGATAGCAATGCACATGTGTGCGTAGGCTTTGAAATGAAATAAACTATTTTTTTATAATATTTAACATACCTTCCACACAAACTTTATTCATTTTCGTAATGTTAACAATATTGCTTAGTTTAAATAAAAGCTTTCTTCCCTCTGTTAACGTTACAGCGATGCTTTAAAATCAACCATAATTTTGTCACAATGTTACGCGAGAGATGTTATGGCATAAAACAACTCTTTAAATTTGGAATGTATTTCTTTCTATAAAGAATTTATATTTTATCTACTCTTAGAGTTTTAGTTTTTCTTGTTCACGTTATTGCGATGAAATGCTTGATAAGAAGATATATGTGTAATCTTTTTTATGGACCATCACGGTGGCATTCAGGAAGAATTCGCTCAGGGTATACGCAAAACAAACAACAAGGTCAGCAAGGTCTATGTAAGCATGTTACAATTTTTCAAGAAACCTTTCTGTGCGCACAACATAGCCATGATTAATTGTTCCCTGCTTCAACTTAGGAAGAACTTCTTTCCTGCATCATGAATACAATTTTACTCGAAGATCAATGCAATTAACTTCTTTTAGGTAATAATTCCCGGTTTACTCGGTTCTTATGCCTCTCTTTATTTGTGCTTTTCATTGCACATAAATTTTTATTTCTAAATTCAAAAAAAAAAATACGCAGAAGAAACTTCAAAATCTTTGTACGTCTCGCGCCTGAAGTCATAGATGATAAAATAAAGCATTAATACGAAGTTTTATTCAAAGGTTCTTTAATAGGGATGTTTTCGCTATGGGATTGAAATGAGTACACCTTTGAATTTTCAGAGTACACTACGAGGATGTATAGAAACGTCCATCAGACAGATCCTAGAAAAGACACATATCTGTCCACTTCTCTTCTTTATGATAAAATTGTTCGTCGGGTTCGTACGCCTTATGTTTCTTGTCGCAAGGCCGCAAACAAATAGAGGAAAACAGCCGAAGTTTGGTCGCTTCGCTGAAGCTAACCGCACTAAATCGAGAATGAAAATGAGAAACGTATTACTACTTGAAAACTTACTTAAACGCAATCATATCGTGTACATTAAGACGGTCACGTTAATTCTTACAGGCTGCAGAGTACTCTTTCTGTAAGTCCGCGTCCCTTCTTCATATATATCTTTTAGTAGAAATTGATCTCTCGTAAACGATACAATTGCGAAATTTCTCTAACTATGTATTCAAGCTCAGAGAGTTTGTTTCTTGAGTACAGAAGCTCTAATCAAAATACGACTACGTAACATAATGCAAGGAAACTTACTACTTACTTTTATCGGACCTGTTAAGTGTGCAGTATTTTGAAATATCGTCGAGCCACATTTTGATCATATATGAGAAAGCAAGTAAATGATTGCATATAAGCTGAACATGTACCAGACGAAGTAAAGTTTGCACTAATAAGAAAAGTGTATTCGGTCATGAGTGAATCTTTTATACCTACCATCGACTAAAAGGAAGAAAAAGAAGTACATTTTTATTCTCTGTCATACCGAAAGGGCGCGGCTAATTTCAGAATAGAAGTAGAAACTTATTTTGTGTATATGTTTTATTTTACGAGCAACAAGCAAAAAACACGGAAAACAAATGTGTTTACAGTTTTTGTTTAAAAGACGTGTTGGTGTTGTAGGTATGGCCTTTAACCGATTTGGGTAATTTTTGAATTCTTTCGCAAATTTCTAAGCGATTTCTCCATTTTTGCGAAAGGGAGAGCGTTTACCACAAACATTATGCAAACGGGCAGAGGGAGAGACGGACATGCTTAGCTGTATTCAGAAATTGAAACTAGCAATAAATTTATACACTTTTTGAGGTTTTTAAAGGTTCCCTCTGTGCGTTATGAAATTAGTGAAAAAAGTTATTAAATTTATGTACACTATAATATTGGATAGGCGTGGTCAATTTTTCTGATTTTTATACAAGTGCTACAGCATCGTCCGCAAAATATGCGTTCAACTTTTAGTAAGTTTATCTGGTGTAGCTTGTGAGTAATGAGTAGAAAAGCAATTTTTTATTCCGCTTGAAAAACAGACGTATCCCCACTTTGTGTAGTACTGAAGGCGTATACTTCGATTGCTTTGGTCCATTTTCAATGTCAACCCGCATACAAGATCTTCCAATCCGAAATTCCAAAACTTGAAGTCGATAGTTTCATTCTTGTGAATAGAAGCATGTTTACAACAGACGGACAGACGGACATGCTTAAATCGACCCAGGATTTGATGCTGATCGGAAACATATATACTTGTTAGGATCAATCGAGTTTCCTTCGGTTATTGCAAACGTCTTCACCAAATGAATATACCCTTCACAGCCTTCGTCGATGGATATAAAACTATATCAGGAAACGTTAGCATTTTCAAATGGTGGAACTTTTTGTACTTGTGTATTTATGTTTGTGTGTATATGTGCATATAAATTAATTCAAAAATGTTTGGCAAAAATGTCGTATGAGCACTTAATGAAACATGGAAGTTAAGGTAAAGGTCAGTGCAATCATACGGTGAAATAAGGCATTACAGTAAATATAATGGTAACCAACCGCATCGCCGCAAATGTAACATTACCGCTGGTCTACCCTAATTTGATTCGTCTAATATATTATTGCCGATGACGTTATAAACACTTTTTGTTTATTTTTTTCAACTGCTAATGGAAAAGTGCATTTAATTTGAAAAACATTGAAATTAATATTTAACGCGTTAGCTAAACATTGCCAGTCGAGGTACAAGAACAAAATTGTTTATGCGTAATGTGCAATTTGCATTTTGTTGTTCGTTTTCAATTTTTTTTTTTTTATTTATTTTCATTTTTCTTGTTTTCGGTTTTTATTCCAAAAGAAAATGGAGCACACAAATATTTATAAAAGTACCCGGTACGGCACTACACGTATCGAATTACGTTTGTTCATGTAAACCTACATTAAATGAATAAATAAAATACCATTTCTACCCAAAAATTGCAGCATACGCTCTAGCAAACACGATTTCGTTGCTGATTATATAAGCATTGCTGTTGTTATGGAATTGCAATTTAATTATGAGAACCGTGTAGTAATAAATGAATTTTGGGAGATATGGGATAGCGCAGAATGCACGTTTGTGTTACGTAAACGTTTGCAAAAGCGTTTACGCTGTTCTCGATGCAAATTAATAGAATAATGGAAGCAACACAAAAGACTTTCAAGTTTGCAACTTGCACATAAATGAAGGCTACAATTAAATAATAATTCGTATAATCGGGAAAATTGTTAAAGTTGCGTTTAATGATTGCCGATATTAATCCGTTGTAGCTCTGTTCTTGCAAACCTATTATCGGCGCTTATTATTCGTTCGTTTCATTCAACCATTTGAGGACAATTTCTTTCCCATTATTTTTAATAATAAACGCATTAAACGATTGTTTGAAAATATTAAAACTATGTTTTTCGAACCGCAAGCTCATAAATAACGAAAAGTGTTAACGATGTTGTTTAGTTTTGCCACAAAAAAAAAAAAGAAAGCATTTTATTTCCTCCTTAATTAAATTACAATTTATTATATTTTTCTATCGCAGCAGCACTTTTCAATGCAATTGTTCCGTTGTCACTTATAGTTGTTTGTTTGTGTTTTTGTGCGGTCATTGTCGATCATCCAAAATAGAAAAATAAACGCAGCACTTTGTATGCACTACATGGAATGCAATGTAATGCAAATGCAAAATGTTCTAACTTGGAGCAACACTTTTTACAAAAAATCCCACGCAATATCAAAGTTCAACCAACAAGATGTGTGTGGTTTATAAAGGATGGAGACGAACATTAATTTTTTTTTTTTGTTATGGGGGATCTCTCAGGAGATACCCTTTAATTGGTGTAACACGGTAACGATCAGAAAGAAGTGCAAAAAGGGAAAGACATAAGGAAATGATGGGCGAAATCTGGTGGGTATGCACCCACGTGGTAAGTATTACGCCCTTATCGGAACATGAACGCTGGCGCCAAGAGCCAAATAATATCCTTAAGATAGTCGTTCGGCCTTTGCCCAGTATTTGCCGATAGGACATCCGCCATATGTGGGGTTTATATCGACCAATTTTATAGTATATAAGTCGGGAGAGTGAAGAGTAGTGGAAGTGCGTTAGAGATACTTATGCTGAATTCATGGTTAATCTAAGAAAAATACCCTGTACTAGACATGGAGCCTTGACACCGTAATGGACGGTTTGAACTGATCCTCAAACGGTTCTTCCGACCCAATATCTGACCGTAGTTTGAAGAGCAATACCGTCAAACAATCGAAGAGGTTTTAGTGCCCTTCAAGTCGTATAGTCTCTTTACGCTTCTAAGGCTTTTCTCTCATTTTCTATATGGGGCACACAGTAAAACGAAAATTTTCCTGCGTATTCTCTGAACGGTTAACACATTACTTTGTATAAATTGTACGGAACCCACTAACCTGAATCGCATTGTAGGCGTTATCGCCAAATGATGAAAACACCAGACTACACGGGATCCGTTTAAGTGACAAAATTAGAGACGAAAATTCAGCATTATATACGTGGACTAAGTGAGATACCCATTAGACTGACACCAAGTTGTGAAAGGCTTCAGGCGACATGGTAGATGGAATTCTCTTAAATATCCTGCCACCATGCAATGGACACAGCGCTTCATTCGTCACGATATAAAAAGATTTCTTCAATCCCTTCTGCACCGAGATTTTGTATTTAGAAATTATTCTGCGCTTTTTAAAAATGCAAGTTTAACATGTAACTAAACTCTACCAAATTGTGGCGAAACACCGGCTCCACAAATTTCCGTTCTCGTCGACTTTACAATGCTTGGTAGGTTCGAGATATCTGCGAATGGAAAAAAATTGCTAAGAACTCAACTATTGGGCTATTTGGAATACTTTCTATCGCTGAGGGTGTCTAAACATCTATTTTGAATCATTAAGTTTCTTCTTCGTTTCTTCTGTTCCGTCTGATTTAAATCACTTTACGGAAGCATCCAATTCTTGCCATTAAAATATTAAGCAAATACTATTAGGTCAGCGCAGAATCATGAACGTGCTCAAACCGATAGCATAGAATCGGATCATTATCAATACTATCACAGATAACCTCAATAATCCCTTTACTTTCAATGTTTGCCGACGTTGAGATTTGATGATGATTTTCACAAGATCCTCAATTGTTTGCTGTAACTATATGTAGTAGGTCGTAACATTTTAAAATGCATTGCGAGTGTTGCGTAACCGCAATATACACCTCTGGTAAAAGATAACCTTAAAGAATATTCGATCAAGTATCAAAACTTAGCTTTAAAAAAATATGCGTAAAGCTTGGCATCCATCAAAGTCTTCCCCTTAAGACAAGGAAATTATTCAAGCTTCCGAAACCGTCATAAGCACCTATAATATGAATGAATGAAAATGTAAAGTTCAATACGAGATAGAAAGACATGTTTGCGCGTGTAATCAGTTAAAAGCAAATCGAAAAATATTTCAATTTGTTGTGTGTTTTCGTAAATTCAACTAAAACATGAATAAATTTATTGGGGATTTCGTAAAAGTGTCGAAGCTCAGACATGTTGCATTGTTAAACAAGAACACCTGCTGCGAAAAACATTGCTATGAAATTGTTTATGCGTTAAACAAAAAAAAAATAAATAAATAAAATGTAGATTGTTAATGCATCAACATGCGCACGTGTATTAATACATTTTCCGAATTATTTGTGAGTGAATACGTAGTTAACACAGCGTACTAACGCATCTATGTACAACTTGTTTACTTTTTTATTCTTTTTTGTTTTCTCTCTAAACGATATCAATCACACACCCACTACCGATATTTTCCATATATATATATATCTGTTTCTATCCAAAAAGGATAATTTTAATCCTTTATCTTTGTCGACTTGCCACAGTCGCAAAAGTGTAGATAGGGACCTCAAATTCGGCGCAAATATTTCTTGATTGATTTAGAATTTAATGTTAAAAGAAATGTATGCGATCTGCTTACATACACGCCAACCATAAATGGGAAACTAAAGCAAACTTGAAAAAAAATTCTAATTTTTTCACATTTTCGTTTGCAACTCCCGATCCGGTGAAGATTTTTCGAAAAGCCTTCTACCCAAAATATTCGCCAAATCCATCTGCATGCTTGATCCAAAAATCGTCGCAATCAGTCTACCAATACGCCCACAATTAACGACAAAAGTTTAACTCGCATTTGTTTACAATTGCGTGGGGAAAATGTGCTAATGTGTGTTGGAGTTGGAAGTAAAATTTAGAGAGAGTCGGTAGTAAAATTTAATCGCTTTAATAACCCTTTTGGAAATATTTTTGGATTGAACATGAAAATAATCTTGACGATTATTTTACTCACAGCTCTTCAAGAATATCTTCACGGAATGGGAAGTTCTAGGCAAAGACATGGCAAAGATGTCGACCTTTTTCCAAGGTTTTCTCAGCTTCTTCCAAATTGCGGACGTGTATATAAACAGATCACACTCAGTTTTTAACTTTATTTTCTTAATCGATGAAAAGATGCCTATGCTGAATTTCAAGTTTCTGTTTTCTTATAACGACTTCTCGACAAATTGATCCCTCTTAGTAGAAGTAAGTATATGTCATCGACATCTCGAAAGCTAGGCCACGTGGGAAAAGGTTGATTTAAAGTATTTAAGAACCTTTCCATATAAATAAAAGTCACCATAAAATTTTGGAACATTCACTACCGTTTTTCTGGAAGTTCGAAAATTAAAAAGGATCAAAGTGACATATTCGCTAGTGCTAGAGTTAAGGAGGATCGCAGTCTACATACAGTTGCCTGCTCTATATTATGTGTCCGCATTATCCTTCAAAGCAATCTTCTTTCTTAACAAAACATGTCGAAATCGCATTTTATAAGAGACAAGCACTGCCTCCCAAGTTCAAGGACGATAAAAATTTGAAACACTTTGCAAACATATGACAAACTCAACAGACTTCGGCAACGAGTAGAAATGTGTTGTGAAAAAATATATAAATGAAACTAAGAAATGCAACAATTCTAACGCGTATTTAGCTTCTGGAATAAATTATTCGCTTCATTATATATACATATGGGCGATAAATCAATTAACACTAATATTATTTATGTTATTTTGTTGAATTTTTAATGCCAAAAACATGCGGTAGCTACCAGGCACAGTAACAGAAAAATGACTTGCATTTAATATTTCGCGCCAGCTATCCTACAACAAGCAACACAGATCTTTCGTTTACCGGCAGTAAGCTTGTTGGCCGCAGTTGAAATAAATCATCGAATCTGTGAATGAACTTATGAATGAACCTGCAAGTAACTTGCAATGCCAAGAAATCATTTTCAACCATACTCTCGTCTCATGTAACGTACGCCCGCCGTATACGGATTAAATTCGTTCGCCATTTGCAAGCATTCAAGTACGTAGATAAAAAACAATTTAAAACATTTTAAGGTTTTCTTTATGCGCATCCTTAAGTGAAAACAATTTATGGTTTCTGCAGATTTAATATATCTCGAATTATATGCGAGAGGAAGAGCTACTTAATGAGCAATACATAACATTACTGAGATAATAGTCCTTGCGATTTACAATACAACTTCATTTTATAAAAGGCTGCTCAATTTTTTTAAAGCTCAATATGAATAAAAACTTTAGAGTCGCGGCACTTTTTTAGTATTAAGCTTGAGGTCAGTCGTACTATAGCACGTATGAAAAATGGTAGTTCATCCACTATACATAAAGGCAAGTAACAATAATTTAGTCGGTCAAGGGCGATCAGTTCCCATATCCCTTACTACTCCGCCTAATGCAACTCATCACTAATTCTCGTCATGAAATGTTAAATATTAACTGAAGTGAAGATAGCCATGCAGTGAGCTAACTTCACACCAGGAAATATTATATGTTGTTTTCCCGCTAAGTCATACATTCCCTTAAAAGTGTCCCAAACTCGATACAATTCGTTTTTTTGTCAAACTACGGTTATGTATGTGTGTGTGTGATATTCACCATAAAATAAATAAAATTCCAAGGTTTTTTGCCATATAAAGGCTTACGTTTCGTGGAAACAGTTATACGAGAGGGAGTTCAAAAAATTCACCCCTCTGAGCCAACAGAAATACGAAATTTGTTACATTTTTCCTTACAACTGTTTTTGAGAATAAAACGTGATATAGAAAGCGATCGTAAAGATGGTCGGAAATATTGCACTTGCCAATAGGATTCTTCCTGGGACCAAAACAAAATTTTACCGAAATATCTCAAAAATGATATCGAGGCAGATATCAGATAGACAGACGGACAAACTTCAGTCATTTGAGTAACGGATTCTCCATCAAAACGTTCGATCTTAAGTCCTTCTGCGTGTTACAAGCATCCGGACATAATTCCCATGACCGTGTCTCATTAATTGTTGTGTGGAACATAAGAAAACTCATCGTGCCATTTGTGATTTCAATCGAAACTAATTGTTTTTTCGAAAATGAGAATTTTTGAAAAAATTTACTAAATTTCACAACATAATTTCGACAAAGTGGGCAACGTTTCACGAACAAATTGTTGTCCATATTGGATAAAGTTGCACAAACAGTAACAAGATCCGGATTAACACAATGCAGGCAAATGTTTTATGTTTGACGGCCTTAGTGAACAATGCACTGTTCAGATGATTGATTCCACTCCGTACTATTCACAACCGAAGAATTTAAAACTCGAAATTGAAACAAAAGGTTCGGAATTGATCGATAGAAAAAGCGACACATTTTTGGGGACAAAACAAAAATTGAAAGAGGTCGGCTTGATGCGTCCATCGTATAACCCGGATCTTGTCCTATCCGCTCCACTCGCTTCAAACGAGGATTTCGATCACTTAGATTAGTTTTTTGCTCAGAAACCCGAACGGATAACATAAGGATTTCACTAGAAAAACGGCAAAAAGTTATCCATCAAAATGCAGTTCATTTTCTTTAAAGTTAATTTAATTTAGAAGAAAAGTGTTTCTGGATTTTTGTGAAAAACCCCCACGAATTTCTCGCTTGCTCTAATGTATTCAACGCATACTTCAATTCAACTTAAAAACTGTTCAGTATGCATACTCTCTACGTTACTTAACTCTGTTTATTATTTGGTCGCGGTACAAATTCAACAAATTCATCATTTCCTTGTCAAAGACAGTATAAGTATTCACCCGTTTTCGTCATAAATATTAAGAAAAGATTTTACCGCTGTATAAATGTATATTTTTCCTGAATGCGCTTATAAGGGAGAAAGGCGTGTATCTAGGCTATGGACCAATGTCTAGCACAAAATATTAAAAAACAAACCTTTTTGTCATATATATGCTTGCTTTTCATGAGAACATTTATAGGGAGCATGATCCAAAAAGTAGATCTATGTGGTCTGAAATTAATAAAGTAGATTTTTAAGCCGAACTACAGCAATGGACTACATCTCATTGTAAATTGGAAGGGTGTTGAAATATAAAAGTTGACTTTTCATAAGAATGATTATATAGGGGAGAGAGGGCCAATCTGACCCAATAATCTCACTTCAAATTCAAATGCCAAAATACTATACCTGAGCAATTTTTCTCGAAACATTTTGAAAATTACAATTTTATTCCCCCTAGCTTTTTTGGAATGAGGCGTCATAGGGCGAGTGATCCTAGAAATAATCTCATCGAATCCATTTTCAATAGTCATCATCCCAAGATCAAAATATACTAACCTACTAAGAATTGCGATTTGTAGGATGAACACAAAAGAGTGTACAAAATGACGGATAGACACGCCTAAATCGATGCAGAAAATGGCTCTAAGTCAATCGGTATAATAAAAGGTAGGTCCATCTAAAATCTGTCTAGATATTGCGTACATCTGCATAAACTTATCAAATCCTATATCGCAAATTGTGTGATTTATAAAAAAAGCGCATGTCTTCGCTAAGTTTTAGTCCTTACCAAAGCCAACAGAATAGCTTTGGCCTAATAATGAAGATACTAAATCTCCGCCCTTCCCATAAGTTGGAATTTTATGCAATGATCAGTTCTCGTTTCTGGCAAACCAAGACTAATCTACACTAAGTGCTAATGATTAGGCAAAGATTCCTGACTTCAGCAACTTAGCAATGATTTTGATAAAAGACGAAATAGTCTGCAGAAACATGAAATAACAAACAATTTAAACGAAGTTTCAATAAATAACATTCTTCCGAGAATTTTCTGAAAAGTGAAGTGAAAAAAAAAAAAGAATTGTTTTTTCAAACCGTTTTTCTGCTTGAATTTTCATAAAACTAAAGTTGCAGTCAGTTTAGTAGTTCGTAGGAAAATCGCTAGACAGCCGTTAGTTGGGGAAAAGTTTCATTTAAATGAAATGGAGTTTCATCGCATTGGTGGCTTTTCGCCAGGTTCAGGTGTTGCAATACTAAACATAATCAAGTTTAATGAACTTAATTGTTAATGTTAATGTTTCCCGTTTTATGCTTTTTGTTGTTGTTCATTACTCCCTAAGCAATAACTATTTGATAATGGCGCGAATGCCAATGCGAATACGAACCCAAACGAAAAGAGAAAGTTGTAAAATGGAAAATTGTTAAAAGTACTAACAAAGCTAAAGTAAACTAGTAAACAAGTCCATTAAAAAAGCTGGTGTGAGAACAAAAGATAACTGTAATTAACAATGAAGTTAAAAAGTTACACTAAACACGATTAAATGAGTGAATAAATTAACATGCATAAGGAAGTGTAAATGCACTGACTGTGAAGAAACTGTTAAGGATAATTTTAATTGGCTTCTAGTCCTTTGACTTTCCATGTAAATAAAATCTTTTAGAATATTGTAAAAGGACATCAATATAAGCGCTTAGGAAAAAAGGGCCGCAACGCAGGACGTAAAAATGCTACAAATACTGATTCAAACGAAACTACGGAAAAGTAAAAATAGTGTTTCATGCTGATTCGTCCGTCAAAGCAGAGAAGGCCGTCAAAGACAAAACAGTGGTGTTAGAAAACCATCGCTTCAGTTTGGGGAGAAAAAGAAAATTGTCTCATGAAATGCGTTGTAAGAACAAAAACTGATTAAACATTAACCCAGCGAATGAACTTGGAAAGTGAGTGCATTAATTTGACTTGCAAGGGAGCCAAGACAAAAGCACACCGAAAAAAGAAATCTGCTCAAAGTTATTTTTCGTCTGAAACGCCATGCGGCTTAAAAGAAAATATATTTTTTGTGGAAATAATCCTTGAATACGTTGAAGATGTAATAGATCCATTTTTCATTTAGTCCCTTCCCTAGCAGAGGCTCCTGGAAAAACGTCAGACGGTGTCTGCAGCCCTAACGCATAATTAACAAGTGACTTCTGGCCTCCTTCATTTGGCAAGACAATCGTGCAAAGTCTTTACCAAAACTAGAGTTGCAAATATGAAAGTTTGGGTATGGTCCAAACCCCTGCATCTCGAATCTTTTAATGCCCCCGCATTTGGAGATAACACCGCCACCACGATTACTCATCGAAGGGCTGCACCCAGAAGTTAAGTTTCACACTTAGCTCCATGCCCATCACAACTCAAAATTCTTTTTCTGATTATACGACATCAGATAGGCTCTAGGTTTAATGTTTGCAGCTGTTTTGGTTACTTAATGAGACAAGCCACGCAAGCCTATCGGCTAATTAACAAGTAATTCCATACATATCCTCCATTTGACAAGACAACTCTGTAAGAGAGGAGGTCTATACCAAAATTGGAGCAGCAAATATGCGTGTTTGGGTATGGTTCCCCTCTGCGCAACGCGAAGCCTATCATGCACCTCTGATTATTTGACGCCCCCGCCCTTTGGGGATAACACAATCGCCACGAGCACTCCCTGAAGGACTGCACCCAAAAGTCAGGCTCCACACATCGTTTCCACCAAAGTATCTTGCAGCGCAGACATTCCTGATTGGTACTAGCAAAGCACATGTGGTATTAGAGTGAATGGGCAGCCTGACCCTCGTAGATATCATAGTTTTATGCGGTAACCCTTTAGGATTGTCGGAACTACGCGTGTCATAGTGACATAGTAATACTCTCGCTTTTGCATTATCCGTGCTCCTTGGACGCCATGCAGCTAAATTTCCTCTTGGATTTTTAATGTACAAGGAGTAGATATCAACGCAGCACAAAAGGCACAATCTCATGCTACGAGCTTCTCTACAAGGAGTAGATATCAACGCAGCAGAAAAGGCACAATCTCATGCTACGAGCTTCTCTGTACTCCTCAATAACCCACAGATCACTGTTTGCTAAATCTTGACCCTACAGTGATGCTGAATTCTTAGTACAGAAGTCTGCAAGCAGACGGCTCTTGCCACACTCCAAGGTGGTTTGACATTCGTCATCACATAATCCAAGCGGTTCTCGATTTTGCAAAGCTCACAGTCGATCTTCCTTTCGACACTAACAAAATCGTATGGTTCGACACGAGCCACAGTCTCCGTACGTTTTCCCTTACTGCGAGTTAACAATTTTGCTCAGTATACGCAACACGTGTATACATGCCTTAGTAAATTGCCCAAAAGCGTCTGTCACACAGATATGACGCCCATCTGTGGTAAGAAACCGCACATATACCTGACGTTTGACAACGAAAGAGTTAATATGCATTACCAACAAAGTATTCATCGGATGTGGCCCCGAGGGGTACATGGTTTTTCTCTTTTCACAATTATCATTTCGTTGAAGAAATAGTTCAAGTGGATTAATGCCTTGAAAAAAATTCATAAAACATACCTAAGTAGCCTTTGGGAGCGTCTAGGAAGGATGATAAAAGAAAAAATTTACCAATTGTTTTAAATTCCCGGTACTTTTTGATACAGCATATATGGCAATCTTTCTTTAAGGATATCTGTATTTTTAAAACTTTGTTAATTTAAAGTTCGTTCTTGTACATTTGCTTTATGCTTGTGTTGACTCACTCACTCCATTTGCACAGACATAGCTGTGACTAGTGCTTGACAAACTACTATGCCAGTCATCATTTATCAATGCCACTTACATTTCTTAAAAAAAATTAAGACACAACAATACAACACAAAATGACCGTCTGCCATGTCATGTATCTTGTTTTTCGTCAGTTTTACTTCGCTTACAAGCAAATTGCACCGCGCAATGATGGCCTATTTACCATTTACTTATTCTCTTATTTACTTAAGTTTCATGGTTTTTTTCTTTATTGCTTATTATATTTAAGTTTATATTAAAAAAGGAAATTATATTAAAGGTCAAGTTTTCTCCGCATAATTTTAAATTCTAACAGAGCGTATGAATTATTTATTTATTTTCTATTTATTTATAATATATATGTAATACGTGAAAGTATTTCAAAAAAGTAAAACGATTTATTGCTTTTAAAGGGTTCTTAAATTATTTGGAAAATTTATTTGAATATAAAATCGTGGAAAGAAATTCCACGAGATTACTGTCAACCAATGGTTTTCTAAGTATGCGCTTATATCGCGTAGCAAGAGAGCAAGTGATAATCTCCCCGAAAAAAAAAGCAAATAATAGAATAAAAGCGTTTGCTACACAATTAATTCTCGCTAAGCTTTGGCATAAATCTCGAAAATATTTTATTTTATATGCGAATTGTTTAAAACCCAAGAATTGCTTATGTGAGTTTTTCAAATCGCATATTCTTGTTGCTCATGGATTAAATAGCAGCCAACAAACTTGAGTGCCTTTTAGTGAAATTCAATTTTTCCTAAGCAATTGAAAAAGTTAAAACTTCAAGGGGTCTTCTTGTCACAAGCACCATAACGCATATTGGATATGCTTGCTCTGGCGCATCAGACAATCAACAAAGATGGACAGAGAGATAGGCGCATGTTGTTTTATGGTGGTGGGACGCATTCTTTTCTTTCTATATTATATAAAGTCAGAACATTTCCATATTTAAAAATGATTTTAAAGTTATGTTAGCCATAAACAAAAACTTAAACGGAGTTTAGTTCAAAAATATCGCATGTTTCCAGCTAAACAGTAAAATAGGTGCACATACAAAAATTTACAAATAATGCAATATTTCGCACTTGGAAGGGAACAACTTTTATAGAAATCAATTCAGACAGTCATTGGCCGGCATAAACACTATCGTTTTTAAGGACAGATTCGATTTTTGTAAGCATCGATTAAATTAATTATCGCAGGTCTCTACTTATTGAATATTTTCCCGCAATTCTTTTTTATTACGACAGGTAACATGACGCTTTAGCCCTCTCCAAATATTGTCAATAGGGTTGAGGCCTTGAATGTGACTTAGCTATTCAGTGACATCCAAGTTATGCTCCCGTAACTACGCTTTCACTAACTTGAATAAATATTTCGGATCATTAACGTGCTGACGTGGCTTATTTTCTTTCCTCTTCTCCATTGATGTCTTTTCTTTTCAGAGGATCTTTCCGAGGTTCTCTTCCAAAACTATGACTACTCCTTCACATAATCTTTTCGCTTTCGAATTTTTTCAACTCCTTCATAAGAAATTTCTTCATGCATACACTCGTATTCCATCACATCTCACACTTGCGCTGTGTCAGCTCGTAATCATTTGGAAAATAAATAAAATCCCACAACTTATCGCATCAAAAGTCGAGAGAATGATCACTTCCCACAAAATGATTTTGATTGAAATGATAGGTGGCAGTCCTTCTATAGTATAAATCCAAATCCAAACATTGCACAACGATGTAACTTTCATCTAACGATATTTGAAATTAATAAGAAAGATTGGCCAAAACATGATCGTCAGTAACGTTACAATCTTTAACTGACTTGTGGAGTTAATCGATTTGGCAAGTGAAACAATTCTTCTTTCAACATTTCTTCTTGTTATGTTTGAAAGTCCTAGAACGGATCTTTCTTAAGTAGCGCATTTCTTCTTGTTATGTTCGAAAGTCGGAGAAGGGATTTTTCTTATTTAACAAGTTCTTCTTTTTATGTTTGCAAGACCTAGAACGGGTCTTTCTTATTCAGTGCATTTCTTCTTGTAATGTTTGCAAGTCCTAGAACGGATCTTTCTTACTGAGTGCATTTCTTCTTGTTATGTTCGAAAGTCTGAGAAGGGATTTCTCAAACTGTAACGAGAACGGACTTTCATATTTTAAGTGCTGACAAGGAGACCCATCTCAGATTCATATAGTTTCCCTGGAAATCTCGTTAGTGTTTCCTTAGTTCATAGCTATTTTGTGTATTAGAGGAAATTATTTGTAGTCAATTTTTCATAATTCTGAAGTGTTTCATGTTACCTGTTTTAGATTATGTGTTACTCTGTAATAAAAGAAAGGAAAGTTTGTTCATTTCAAGTCATACATCGCATGATAGATAAGGATTTTGCATAAACCAGTTTGAGAATTCACGAAATAAAATACGATATGCCATCGATCTAGAAAAAAAAATGTGAAATACAAACGTTTTCTTAAATATGAGAACAGCAATGCATGAACGTATGAAGGAAAGATGAAGTAATGAATTCGCGAATAAATAAAAGGAATGAATGAGATAATTTATGAATGAGTGAGGGAGTGAGCGAGTGAATGCATGTGAAAGTGAACGAATGAAGTCAACATAATGCAAAAGTTGATTAGAGATCTACAAGTGTTTTGAAATAAATTAGCAATTGGTAGTCCCTGTACAAATCTGCTGTATAATGTACTCTATTGTACACCTGCGTTATTCATATTTGCGCATAGATGAATGAATTTTTATTTAGTATTGTTCGATGTAGAGCAAATGTCAGTTTGCGCAGTGTATTGTTTGGTCAGAATCAAGCGATAGCCGAATTTTCCAAACGCATATCTTACCAGGCAGGTCGATAACAATTTCTCCAATTCTTTGCATTCCACATTCGAACGAAAATGTTGCTCTTTCCAAGCCGCCATATCTTCATTGATTTTATTATATGTCTGTATATTTTTTTTATATGGATATGTATACTTAGATGTATACATATATAGGTATATATATTTTATGAAAGTTATGAAAATGTATATATAAATTGCAAAATATATGAAAGTACAAATGTAAATTTGGAAGTATATACATGTATGTATACAAAATACATGTAAACAAAAACTTTCAATAGCGGCAGAACAGACAAAGCAGCGCAGCCGATCCGCGCCCCGTCTTTTGCATTAAACCAAAAAAGTTGCAAGAGTTGATGGGAATGATGGGGATGAGGCGATTTTCGATAATTTAATTGAAAATTGAATTTTTTTATTGCATTACTCTTCAATCCCACAAAAAACCCAAATTTGTATTTTCAAATTTCTTGCATACATATATATATATACCTTTTTTAAATTCAAAATTACACCAACCAATTTATAGGCCGCCGCAGAGCCCCTTAAAATGAAAAACATTTGCAAGCACGGTTCGGATGCTGAAAGTTTTTGGACATCTCGCAAAAAGAATTTTTTTTTCACCTAAATATATGCTTAATATAATCTTCTTAGACATTTCTATTACCTTTCCCTACCTACGGGAGTGGTGTTTGTTCCTCATGTATGGCACGCTTGTTGGAAATCTTTGCCTTAACCATAATCGCACTGCGTATTTGTTTTACTTACGAATCGTATGACCACGTTCTGAGTGTTTCGCATGTTGGGCAGGAAGTTGTTTCTAGTTTACATTCATTCATTTATCCAAACACGCTATAAACAGACTTAAAAGATTGTACACAGGCCATATAATTTTTTCTTTTCTGAAACTTCAAAAACAAAACAAGTAGGGAAATTATTTTCGGATGTAACCGATTTTTTTCCTATCGAGCACCTTCCTTCTCGAAAAAAGCAAAAGAAAAAAGAACACCAAAAAAAAAAAAACCAAATTCGCCTACTCTGACAATATGTTATTACATTCATCTTTGTAGAATATACGTAGAACTTTTGTAGCTTGTATGCCTTGTGTACCTTAGGTTATAAAAATCCAGAAAGTAAAGGTGTTCTGAGCTTATTTTCACTGTAGGCGCGTCTCTCAGGCGATTGCCGTTGTTTTCAACACCAACTTGCGGAGAAGATGCTTAAATGTTTCTGCAAATTCGAAGACGATAGCTTAATTTTTGGGGCCAGCAAATGGTTCACACCAAACAACTCTACTTTAAGTTCAGCTCAGTTCAAAAAATTTAAATTGACAGTGCAAATGTGGCTCAATGACTCAACGTAATCCGATTCGGGTTAAAGTTACTCATATATTATTTTGTTGGAAATTTGTCTTGAAATTTGGTACCTCTGTAAATACAGTGTAGTATATTTTTAAGCTCCTTTCAAATCTAGTTTTCATCACCAATGTATTGGGGATGAATATGATGAATATATGACCACTTCACACATAGACAATATGTTTTTATCAATCGGCCACCATATTTTGTAAAAAAGCTGCGATTCTTCGCGGAATACATTCATAGCGTGTCTGTATAGTTTCCAACGAAATGTTGTCCCACTCATGTACCAAAACATTTGCCAATTTTGGATCAGTTTCCTCGAAGGGTTTTAGGGTGTAATTATTAAATTCATCAGGGCGGCCACTCCGAGGCCTGTGAGAGACATCATAACCGCTACCAATAAGTAAACCTTCCTTCAGTACATTTTCAGAAACTTAACAAATCCCATTAGATCGGCAATGAAAATAAAAAAGTATGTAATAACGAATACGATCTTTGAAAGATAAGAACGCCGATATTTTACTTCAGGATTGCGAAGAAAGTTTATACTTTACAAAATATTGCGAATACGGGCTGCTTTACCGAAATATAAAAGAATCCATCCATGACCGGTGCAGAGCTAAATGTAAAACAAACTATTTGCAAATAATTGATCAGCTATGTGAGCCCTTAATAAAATATACGATCCAATAGTGCTAATTTCCGCAGTTCATATTCAATAAATATAACTTTCTGAGATATTTTTCCGCTAGCAACACTGGTTTTATATATCTTGTAGTATGTGCTACAAATACAACTCTGCAGATGGTCGGGTTGTTAATTTCACGCATTGAGAGATGATTGATGGTTAGCATGACGTTTGAGGAGAAGAAAAAAAGAAGCAGAACAGAGGATACCTAGTTTTGGGACACGAGGAAGAAAAAAAAACTTGTAAAAATCAGTGAAATGATAAAATTCTCTTATTGCATAAAGGTATTTGCAAGATTCAAGCGATTGATATAAATGTGAAATGAACTAGAACGAGTTGAATATTGTGCTTCTCAAGAACTTTACAAGAACAGCAGACTCTTTTTTTAGTGTATTTCGCGTAAAAAAATACGAATGTTTTTGAAAAAGTCCCAATTTTAATAAAAGATACATAAGTTATATTAAATATATTGTACAACGGCAGGTGCATTTTTCATATGCATAGCAAAGAAAAATTGGAATATTAAAATAAATGTGTAAAAATGCATGACTAATATTTATATGTACACACATATGTACGTAAGATGAGTATATGTATATGTTGCGTATATATAATACGCACGGAAATACAATTAAAAGAACAGTGCAAATAACCCATTAATACCTTCCGACATCAATTTCGCCTTCAACGTGGAAAACGATTTTTGAAGCGGCATACTAAGACCAGAGTGAATAAGAGTGCTTCGTTTTAGCTGTTCGCTTTGCCACCATTTCCAATAACCGCTGAAGTGAAAACAGTGAGTTCGTTGCAAATTATTGCATACAACAGCAATGCTAAGTTCTGAACTTTGTTACGTCATCTGCAGCAGCAGGCAGTCGGCATGTGAAGTTCTTCATCGTATTTACTTTACGTACGTAACACTTAGATACATATGTGTTTTCTTTAGTACACAACATAATCTAAGCAATCATGTATTCATACTTACAAATTATTTAATCCGTGCACTTTTAATTAATGTAGAAATATTGACAATGTTTTTGCTATTGAAAATAATATGAATTAAAAGGAAAAGAACCCAAAACAGAAAATTTATGAACACATATGCAAAAATGTGGTAAGGTTTTCTTCTTTGTGAGAGGAAAGCAAGCTGGAGAGTCGTCGGACCCAACTTCGGGGTGTCCCAATAAAAATTTTGGATCGAAGGAGCCCATAGGTAGGGCAGAGTGCAAAATGACTGAATAGGTGATAAGTAGGTTTAATCCGTAAGGATACCGCGGGCACACCACAGACGGACAAGCGGCGCTTCATGGGAGAAAAATTTAAAAGACTCCATATATCCTGAACGAACGGGCTCAGCAATGACACGTGCGTGTGTCTCTACAACCTCCGATCCTTTTCAAGTGACGCTTAAGAACGTAGCTCTAAAGATAACAAAATCCGTCGTTGAATAGTTAGACAGACAGAGAGAACCTACAAATCTATTACGCGTTACACTTTTTGTATCCGAAATGCATTTATAACTAAGTCCAAACATTTTGATGAAACTATTACCGCAACGCTTAAGTGAAAACTTTCGTTACTAAATGATAGGTAATTTAAGGTTCTCTGACTAGCTGCTTTAGGAGTTTCAAATACACAATACTTACACGTTGAATATACGATTGTTCTTTGAATATTGATAAAGAACAAGAAAATAATGCAAACGTATACGTTTGCATTTGTTCGACTCGAGCTCATGGCATTTTCCTTTCGGTAACTTTGTGTGGAACTTTCAAAGGCAAGGTCAAGTTTCTATTGTTCTTTTTGATTGTTAACAAAGTGGCTGAAGCAAGTAATGCTTGTTAGTTTATCCTTTTCATTTTAAAAGTATATGAAAAACAAGCCATGTAGAAATGTTGTTATATCGAAGTTGACAAATATTTATTTGGTCGTTAGGAAAAAAGACAAAATAGTAGAATGTTCAATGTATCCTGTAGAAGAGCAATATATTGTTATGAACGTTATTTTCTATTTCAAGTGTCATGTTCACCTTTCTGTTAGTTCGGGTTTATACATGCATACAAAATAAATTACTTAATCAAAGCAATAAAGTCAATTACTATATAATTCTTTTTTTTTTTTCCTAGAAAAATAGGAAACGAATTGTTGCTAGCAATTTAATTTTATCCCTGTTCTTGGATAGCTATTCAATTGATATCACTCTAGATAATGAATAATAAATTTTATATATAATTAAAGAAAAGTAACTGAGAAAAGAAAGCGTTATCACATCATAATTTTGAAATCGCTACGTACATCGACAAATCGACTACACTGTTAATGCTACTGAATAGTAAATCTATAGTCGAGTCGAGTCGAGTCTCCGCTCCGAAACAACCAAAACAACAGATGTATTAAAAATATGATTAATTATAGCTTGTGTTAATAACACCCACAATGGCTTACAAAAGGCTCACCTTCTTCCACACAGAATCATTCAGGATCATGTTCCGAATTTCTTCTCATCCAGCAGTTCCTAGGCAAACTGATTTTCAACACAACCAACAAAAGAGATATACTAAAAATATGATTTATTATAGCTTGTGTTGACTTATATAGCACCCACAAGAGCTTACAATAGACTCGCCTTCTCCCATTTATTTATCGATTTATTTTATTTTACTTACTTACACATGAAACTCAACTAAAATAAATCGAATTCAATTGACTCTTGGAAGTAAATCTTTTACTAATTAATATTAAAAACTAGTATAAAGTACATAAGGAAAATAGGAAAAGAAAAAAAAATATTATTAAGTGATAATTCAGGTATAAATAAATAAGAAGAAGAAAAAGAGAAGACAGCATGCACACCACTAGCAGAGAGGCACGCCCACTACCAGTACAGAACCAAATTGCAAATGAACCCCTAAGCCTTCGCAAACATGCAATCAATACAGTAAACAACGCCAATTAAGTTCCAAATCGTAATCGAATTAAGGTTAAAAGTTACTTTAAAATACCGCATTGGCAAATCGCGCGTATTAAGCAAAATTGTTTTGCATAGAATCCGACATAATTTCTCTGTATAAAATCGCTTATTCACCGATGCCGAATCTTTTATTCGAGTGACGAAACTTTTATAGGTCGAGTAGAAACCCTTTTATATCTTTACCAAATGTATCGAGTGCGCTGCCGCTGACTTTGAGATCCTTTGATGACTCGTTCAATGCTTTTAAGAGAAAATTGGTCTTGTTCTTAAACTCAAGAATTCCCCCGATATTGACATTTCCAGTTGACTAAGGTCAAGGTGATAGAGCGAAGTGATTATTCAATTAGTCTTTAGTTATTTGATTGGTCTTATCTCTTTCTGCGCACATGATCTATGCTAATGTAACTATCTGTACTGGCTTATGGCTTTATAGTTGAAAATTTAAATAACAATAACACAAACACAACCTACGTTAATCTAAAAACAAGTGAAAATATTATGGACGGGCAAAAATTTCCACTGGTTTTTATATGAGCTTACTATTGTGGAACCGTATATTAAAGGTTAGATCTCTTTACAAATAAAGGTTTACTTCCCGTAAGAATAGCTGTACGCAAGAGGTTCCAAAATCAAATGACTATTATGGGTCAATTTTCATCATAACCTAATAAAATTTCGACTTTTCGGCCCTATAAAGCATCAATTTTTGTGAACATCCTTATGTAGGTTAAAATCCAAAAAGTACGCCGAGGTGGTCCACATTTGGTATAATTAATTGTTTCGATCTAATTTTCATCACAAAACATTGAAAATGATGACCTTTTTGTGAGGAGAAGATTCAAAAAATTTCCCCAGGCAGTGCCAAATTTTCACACTTAGAGTGCCAAAACACTATTAGTTAGCCATCTTTGTTGAGAAATTTTGAAAATTGTAATTTTTTCAAAAAAGTGGAACGATCCAAACTAATTTCAATAGCGTTTGTTTTTGGGTTAAAGTGTGTCAGTGCAATTTCAGGTTACACATAACACACATCGACAGGCATCGGACAGAGTGACAGGCTTAGATCGCATCAAAGTCGCTTTCTGAATCATTTTCTGAATCAATCGGTATAATAAAAGATGATTTATCTTAAGCTTTAAGTAAGGTGTTACATACATTTGCATAAACTTAATGCAGCACAAGTGGTGTAAACTATAATCACAGTTAGATGCTACGAATGCAGAATCAAAAGGAGTTGGATGGATCATTTTACGTTACAACATCAACGTGGACTTTTCTTACTGCCCGTCCTTGCTTGCTTAAAAATGCCTAAGTTTTGAAAAATCATTGCAAGAATAGTTTCGTATACTTTCACTGCGAATACAAAAAAGGAAGCAAACGTTTTGGATTACAAAATTTAACCTCAACCAAATACGATGTTTTTGTCTGTCCTTCATGTTGTTTTTTTTTCTTTTAATTAAGGATTACATAAGTATGCTTTGTACATCCTTCAGCTCGATTTTGCATTGATTTTATCTGTAATTTATATAACTTCGGAAGAAAAAAAAAATAATACATAACATAACCCTGCTAATGTATTATGGTAATCCAGAAAATGACTTGGTATTGCAGCTATAGCCTGAAGAATATTCTGAAAGGAAATAAAGAAAATATGAAATGAAAGTACATCCGGATATAAAGCAAACAAGAAACTCTCTTTTGCTTTTGATTTATATGTATTCTAAGGTTCGGAACGCACGCACGCACTCACTAACAATTCATCACTTACCTTCTTTAAGTGAATGCATAGTATGTGAATAAGTTCACATGAATATGTTTGTAAACATTTCGACTTTAACTTTGAAATGAAAAAAGGAAAAAATATTTGCAATTGAAAAAACTCAATATCCGCTTAAAAGAAAGACTTTTCGAATTTGCATAAATTTTCAAGATTTATTACAAGTTCGCCTTCCAAGTTCATCCTAGTCACGATGACCCTGGTGCGACTGCTACGACTTAAAAACAAACAAAGCAAACCATTTTATGAAAACTTTAACTCAAAGAAATATTACAGAAATAAAAAAAGTTTGAAAATATTGTCTAAGAGTTTGCAAATTTGTTTACGAAAGGTGTAAGCTTTGCCGCGAATTTCCGATACCATCTACGTCAAGTGAGTAGAAATGCTAAAGTCAACACCGATCAATTTTAGATTAAAACATGGCCTACAGCATTTTTTTTTTTTAATAAGATCGCATTAGTTTTAAATAAATCAAGTGTCCTGCCGGCTATGTAAGGGATTGCGCTAACGTGTCGAAAGGAAGTGTCAAACACATCTTCCAAGTCATCCAATGCCCACGATAATCACTAATGCTCTCGCACACAGCTCCCATATGCCCATTACTCTATCCTCTTAGCACAGTAGCCTTACAATTTTTTATGTCGAAAATATGGCTCATTCTTATAAAATATTTCTAATTATCTCGAATTTCTTTAAGCTTCTCTTGCCCTTGAGCTAAACTAAAAACTTATTTCATTAAATTACGATTTTCTATTTAACTTTTTCTTGCTACCGTAAGACTCTCGACAATAAGACATAACAACGTTTTATTGAAATATGGCTGGGATCTCGCATACCCATCACTATTAAAATCTTTGGCGCCGCATGCCTTTATTATACCCTACACCACTTATGGTATAGTGTATATTAATTTAGTGCGGTCGTAAATAATTCTACAAAATTCAGACCATTTACGACTATTTTTGGATCCTGCCCTATGTAAGGATAAAAGTTGTACTACATTAGATGAGAAACAAGATATAATTTCTGTGTTTTATAATAAAAGTAAGAATTGTGCTAGATAATGTGGTGTAGGGTATTTAATAGTCGGCCTTGCCCGACTAAAATGTTCTTGTTATTATATTGTATTATGTATGCTACTCTTGTTTTTTGTTCAATAAATGCTTAAAAAAACCTACTTATGGCTGCGTTCCCTATATACACGATTTTGTGCGTCCAATAACTTTCATTTTCGTTATCGATTTTTGCGTGAGTTTATATTTACGAGCATATCTAATGTGCAAAATGAGAGCAAGATGTTCTTTGTGTGGCAAAATCTGTATACTTTCACTGTCTTTGGATGCATGTAATAAACCTTAGCATGTTTTCCCTTTCGTGGAGATAGGAAAACTAACCCCATACGAGGAAACAAATAAAGGGTCATTCTCTAAGGAACAAAAATAATAAATATATTCAGCACGCATACCTGTCGCCTCAACAAAAATATTTGTACATTCAGTTAACCAAAACAAATAAGTGTAACACCTGTCAGTGACTTTCGTATGCGTATCACATGTCACCCACACATACGGTACGGTACGGTACATAGCCAGAAGTAACAGATATTCTGATAAGAATAAAACATTAGTTCATGTTATAAATAAACCAGAGAGCATTGTCTAACGAATCGCACAACTCACAATTTTTATTAAGCCACTTAAAACAATAGGCAGCGATGATAAAGGCAAGAAAGAAAAGAAAAGAAAAACGAACAGATTGTCAACGCCATTATCCATTGAAAAATGTCAGAATTTCATTTTGACAAATGACTTCAGGAAAAATTCATATTATTTGCTTAATATCATTTTTTAGAGCATAATTTGCCTGATAAGCACAAACATTAAAATGGGATAAAGGAGGCTAAAGAAGGCTGCATGGTTATGTGAAAATAGGAAAAAATGTAGAAAATGAATAGATGACAAGGTTAAGTGAAAGGTTTCTGTTTAAATGCTTGTACGCATGTAAACGATAACAGAAATGTTGAGGGGAAATAATGTTGTTGAACAAACAAATCAACATATTTTCATTCAAACTGGTCGAAATTTGCCGAGAGCACACACCTAATACGAACTGTTATACTAATCTTATCACTTTCCTTCTTAGCTAAAAACTTTTGTTCTTTGTATACAAGTGTAAGTGTATAAGCAAAAGAAAAAGAAATTATTTTCATGTAAAAGAAACGTTTCGAACAACAACAAAAACTTTAATATTAAAATTACTAAGAATGACAATAACAATAATAACAAAGAAAAATTATTTATTTACTCTGATCAGAACAATAAGGACATTCCCGAGTAACATCAGAAAAACGTCACAAGGCATTCTTTGTGATTTATTATCTGTGATTTAATAACATAATAATGAATTATTGTGACCATGGCTTCGGAATATCAAAACTCAGCCAAACGCAGTCAACAAATTTCATAGATTATGTTTATGTTCAAAGAAATTTCAATTCATCGGCTTCTACGCGGGTCATAATTCCCTCGTGTACCATCAGAAAAACACGGGTATGTTTGATACCGATTCATGCATATTCTGCCAAGGAGCGAGTGGAACGTCCAATCATATTCTATGTGCATGCGAGGCCATCTGCAGAATCAGACACCAAGTGTTTGGCGAGCATTTTGTTATGCCGGACACAGTATGGTGCTCCGATCCAAAGAAGGTAGTTGGATTCATAAAAATCGTAAAACTGGAAGGCTGGAGGCATGGGCGTATACAATAGATCTTCTATGTCACACTAATTTCAATACTCCTTCTAAATTTCTGTATGAAAACATTTTCGATTAACAGCTGTATTCTGAACAGCGTCACAGAGACATCGCAAGTCATGCCTTTTTTTGCGGCTTCCGTAGCCGAATAGCTTTGTTTTATAACATGATTGATGTTGGACTTTTCCTTTTATTGCGACTCATACGTGGGAATACCAAAATCGCTGTAAAATCAGAAATTTTCTCTTACGAGTGATCGGTTAAAGGGAACCTATACATAGCCCACTTATTCTGAACACAATCATTAGTAACTCACGTACTATACGTTTCTGGAAAACGAGGAACAAATCGATTTTATTATCTTTTTATGCTTTCTGGGTATCCCGACAATTAAGTATGAATGTCGAGGCTTCAAAAAGCTTGACATTTTATGATCTGCTTTTCAGCGCATCACTGAACATTTTTATTATAATAGTGTAGTGTAGTAGTATAGTGCAACGGTGCAAAAAGAATGTTTTAAAGATTGAAAGAAAATATAAAAAAAAGTGCACAGAAAATGGAAGAGAAAGTAATGACAATACTTTTAATCTACGCTGTAGAATATAAGCAAAGATATCCATAGAAGACAATTTATTCATTAACCATTTCCGTTAGATTATGCGCAAGAAATAGCTAAAAACTTAGAATCGGAACAGTTGTTGTTTTTTGTACCCTACACTTCTTATGGTATAGGGTATATTAGGTTCGTGCGGATGTGTGTAATATCCACAAGGGCTTAAGATAGACTCCATTTTTATTATTCCGTTTGTTTCAGAAACTTGTTGTAGGCTCCCCGGTCCGTCTTGCCGGTTGATTCCTCTCCATGTATTTTTGTGTTCAACCTGTAAGGAAAAAAAATGCAATTTTCAAAACTTCTCGATAAAAGTTCATTCGATTCATTATAACCGTTCCTACGAAAATTGAATCTTTATATAGTAAGAAGACGTAATTTTCAATATGTCATGGTCAAAATTGGTTCATAAGACTAAATTGACAAAGAAACTAAACTTACCGAATTTGGTCCACGTAGGACTATGGTTCGAATGCCGTCGCACATAAGGATTCTCACCTTTGTATACAGAAAAGACCTAACTGTTAATGTTTTACGATACAACTTTTTCATGGTAGAATTTGGCGTAGATATGAAGTGAACTAAATTTGAACCGAATGGGTCTATTTCTGGAATCTAAGCCGCCAAAAGAATTCTCCTGAAAAAAGGTGTAATTATTAATATTTTATGATGAAAATTGGTCTACAGTAGCAATTTAACAAACTTGACTTGGGTTAAATAGATCTATTTTTTAGAACCTAACATATACAGGAGTTATCCTGCAAAGCAAGCTTCTGTGTGAAGAAAAAAGCCTAATTTCTACTTTTTACGATAGAAACTGAAAAAAATAAATAAAAATTTATCGAAGTACAGTAAGTTTGCTATATTTGGATCACGTCATGAGACGTTTTGGGCATCCTTCCATATGCTGAGTTTCATGAAAAATATGTCTTTGCATGAAAATAATGTTTAAATTTTGATACATTATTAGCATAGCAAGTGAATAACTGTACTAAGCGAAGTGGATTAGGGTACCTGAAAATCGGTCTTACCCGGCAATAATGTTCTTACGTTCATACATTTCATTTTATAGTTTGCATAAATTAACAACTGCGCTAAAAGAGCAAAATTTAAAATTGTAGCGTTTTGTTGCCATTTTTGCTTGAGAATATGATCTTTGGAAAAACTTTATTAATAACTTTGTTAAGTTTTTAAACAAAGAACTTTGTGTTCACTTCGAACCTTTTTTACGCAACATAATGAATCTGCTGCTGCTGATTTGCTGAACTGCAGAAGAAAGAGAAGACAATATTCGATATAAAGTAACAAAAGCGATTATAGGCAAACACAAGCAAACGCAAGCAAAAATTTGAATCACATAAAGACATCAAAAAATGTTTGAGTGATGGTAGAGAGAATTTGTGTAAATGAATATAAAATATATAAACGTATTGTGAAATGTAGTGTACCTAAAGTAGACCACAAAATTATTGTATGCGAAGCTATTAAAAGGAATTAAATGTAAAGTAAGAAAGTAATGGCACTCTAAAGTGTTAAATTTCTATAGTGCACGCTTTAAAAACCCAGTAGCACACATTATGGTATTACTACTGTGGACAAAAGGGTGGTGAAGTGTGAAGGGATAGATGGTATTTAATGGTTGGCCATGGACCACAAGTAATGATTTCCCTTGTCTTTACATAACACTTAGAAAGTTGAACTTAGTTCTGAAATAAAGTTTTGAAATCATAATAGGAATCTTGGCTGAGACGATTCTTAAATTGATATTTCATGAATATTCTGATGACAAAACACATGCTTGTATTCATTGTACTTGAGTTCCAAATCATCGTGAACACTGTTTGCAATATGCTACTTAAGTGAACCAAGAACCTGTCGTACGTCAATCTCTATGGCTAGATGTTACTAACTTTGATTTATTACTAGAGGAAGTCATTTCAAACGGTGAATAGTCATTAGCACACCGAACCCACGATCTCTTCCGGCTACTTTTTTTCTAGTGTAGTTGTTGAGTCTATGGCAAAATTCTTGGCCTAATTCGCCACCATAAAGTGCATTTATATTCTAATCTACCTTCCTCGAGCCTGAATCCTAACCTTTCAAAATCATTGAACCGTGGTTCGGGCATTTTATATTAGCTATGATCTGCTAAGACTATGAGATTTTTGTAAAAGAACAATGTAGCAGAACACTGCTGTTCTATATTCCCCTGTACAACATTTTTTGTTTATGTTGTTTACTCTCTTTTTTCGAGATTGTATTTTATTGGAAGAAAATTCGAATTTTTCAGTGAAAATTCATAAAAAACATTAAGAGCAACATACCAATAACCATACAAAAGGCTAAACACCGCGACGTCGTTATGCGTGCGTTTTGAAAACATAGCTTGCGTGTGTTGCTAAACCTAAAGCATGGCGTTTGTTTACATAAATCTTAATGAAGTGCAAAATTAATAAAGCGAAAAATTTCTTTGAAAATTGTTTTTTTGAAGCAACGTGCAATAAATAAAGCGAGAACAACAGTTTTTTTCTCCGTACAGCCATCGACAGCAATGTACTTTAATTTAATTTAATTTTCTCCTTTCTTTTTTAATAAAAATGCAAAAGACAAAAATGAGAATTATATCGAGCTTGAACCATACGATTTTGTCTTCCTTGCAGGATACACCTTGTGTTGATACAAACTTTTGCCCTTTCGTCTTAGTACCTTTTGTCAAAAGTTTGTATTAATGCACGGCGATGCAAGCCATATGTCCCGCTTAATATAAATGCACAGAGTCAATTTTATTTTGACCATTCGTGCGCCAACGAAAACGGATAACGCAATGATTGTGTCCGGTGCTTGAGTATGCTTAGTTGTGTGTTGTCTTACTAATTTCATTGTAATGAGAATTATGGTAGCCTTGATTCAATACATACATATTCCGCTAATAACAAGCAATTGGAATGAATTGAAACTCAGGGCAGAATAATGTCTTTTGAAAATTAAAGAAGAATGCCAAATATATTTTTCCGGATTACATGCAGCTAAGGCTGTGTATTCCTGCAAAGATTTTCTTGCCAGCTGAGCGCTTTTCAAAGGAATTCCAAATGAATAAAATGAACTTGCACCACTTTCAAAATAAATACGATACCGTTCATAGTCAGAACTTCCACCTTCCAAATATTAAGAAATAAGAACCCGTTTGACTAAAAGTTCTTCTCAAATGAAAAGATCATATTAAGTCTTATCCCTAATTATCATTATCCTTATTTCGTTTCTTCAAAAACGGACTTGTCCAGCTGTCAAAATAATCTGTTTGTGTGTTTATGTTTTTAAAAAGTTATGGTTTAAAGTCAAAGTAATAAACGGTGCTATTGACTCGTCGTCATTACTTGGAGAAATAAGTTTTAATGTTCCTAACCGCTTCTCTAGTCACTTTATCTTGGTTAAGGTTAGTCAATGTAAATATAATTATGAGCTGTTTAACCCGCTCAGAGTTGTTTGCAAGAACCTATATGAGGTCAATCACCTATTCTCATTATCGGACTCTTTAAAGTCCATTAAAGCAACATTGCTTAATGCACGAGATTTACCAGTGTCATACTTAAACTGGCTTTAACCCTAAATAGTCATTATGACTCGAAAATGAATTGTTGTTAAATGTTATCGGTTGCCAAGCTTATGCATGTTTGCAATGGCTTAGGGGTTCATTTGCAATTTGGTCCTGTACCGGTTGTGGGTGTGGCTCTGTGCTAATTGTGTAAATGCTTTTTTTCTTTTTTTCTTCTTATTTGTTTTATTGTACTTATACTAAGTTTTAATAATAATTATTTTAAGATTTACTTTAACAGTCATTTAAACTCGACTGTCATTTGTTTTTAGTTGAGTTCCTGTATAAGTAGAATAAATAAATAAATAAATAAATAAATAAAATCACTTTGAAATTTTTTTTGTTTTAATTTCTTTTAACTTGGTGTGCAAACCCATAAACCGAGTACACAAGACTTGCTTTTTTTACTGTTGCTTGAAAGTGCATTATATGCTATGATTTATTTCATATTCGGATGCGCATTATTTGTAGAGCAATTGTAATAATTTTAAAACGTAATTATTTAAGAAGTGAATAAAACAATTCATTTATATGATGACATGGGTAGGTGTTTGTAACGCAAAAGTGCGAAAGAACATTATAAAACAGTTATTAAATGCTTAGATACAAATGCTTAGAACAAATTTTATTGTTATGATTATTATTATTATTGTTTTATACAAAATTTATTATTTATTGACTGACTACAATTATACATTTCCGTCATATATATATATTAAGCGAAACTTCTAGACTTAAAACCTAAAAATACTTATTTCAAGAGAAAATCATTAATCACAAGCTCATCAAAGTTAACGGCTCTATTTCTTAACCTTAAAGTGCTAATAGACGAACTTAAGTCTAAATACTGGACTAAGATATCAACCAGAAAAGCAAGCATATAGGGTAAAGGGTAATTTGACTACATGTTCTTGCCTTCGTTTTTTTTCATAAGTTATTAAAATGTGATGAGTACAAATAATGATTTCTATTTCACTAACGCTACGCTGTTAGTGGCAGGTCCTATTATCGCAATTTGTATTACTACACTACTACCTTTGCTGTGCATTAAACTGCTATTCATTTTGTTAACGTGTCATCAAAACATAGTACGGCTATTACTGTTGCTATTCTACTATTAAGTGCTTGCAAGTATTTTGATCGTTTTTCGCTTGAAAGAGGCTTTTATTTAGAAAAATCGGTACAGCATATATTAAATAAATATCTCTCATCATTTTCTACGACTTTTTCGCATCTTTCGGGCGATATCGTGGCGAAAGAATGATATTGCTTTGGCGGCGATCCAGTTATCGACCCATTTTTGCACTTCTTCAGCATTTCGAAACCGCGTGCCAGCCAAAGCAAGCTGTACCGATGTAAACAAATTTGAATCGGAACGCGTTACGCCTGGCGAGTGCACTGAGCGTAGTCGAACTTCCCATTCGAGCTGCAACAGCGTGTCCTTGATAACTCTTGCAATTTGCGGCCGAGCGTTGTCAAGCGAGAGGATGAATTTGCGTCTATTAATCGCTTCTTTTTTTTGCAACAACACATTGTTCAGTTTGTTCAATTGTCATCGGTAGACATCTGCAGTAATATTCATTCATTCGATTTTAGCAGCTCGTAGTACACTACGCCTTGCTGATCTCCCCATATGCACAGCAAAACTTTATGGTCATGAATATTCCGCTCCGGTGTCGATGGGGATGGTTATTCTGGACTACCCCATGGGTTTTTACGCTTGGGATTGTCGCAGTTGATCCATTTTTCATCGCCAGTCACCAAGGAAATAAGAAATTCTGGGATTAAAAAACAAATAGGATGAGCACTAATAACTAAGTCAATTGAATCTTCTTTTATTGAAAAGGTGGACTAGATGGTAAAACCAGTCCACTTTGACAAAGTCAAACATTTTATTGATATTAAATTCTCCAGGTGCTTTCAAGAAGCCGATAGGATTAGACGCTCCGCAAACGAGTCCTTGAATATTGGAAAAATACATTTTTATTGTCGTTATTTTTATTAGTGCAATAAATTCCAAGACTAAGGTCTTAAAGCATTAACATCTAAAAGCTATTGGCTTTGTTGAAAACTCTACCGCACTTGAGATTCGGCACGAACACGACCGTTGAATTGCTAGTCGAGATTCTTTGCCTTGGGCCACCCGGGCAGATAACTTTATGTATAATCGTAAGAATGTGTCCTTGCTACTATTGATGTCCAATAAATAAAGTAAGCAAATGTTACCGATCAAGTAATTTACGGTTGCGTAGACTATAGAGAGGAGACGACTTCCGTCAGTTTTCCTTTTTGGACAAAATGTATGAAATGGTATATTGTTTGATTTATTTATTTATTCTTATATTCTTAAGAACGAATACATTCGCATCGAGAACTGAAGTCGGCCATTAACCTATTCTTCTGATATCCTTTTATTAATTATATCCAATCCACAAATTCGCCATAATATTCTCTCATAGAAGTAATAAATAAATAAAATATAACCAAACAAAGGCTCGAAAATTTCCATTCACGTTCATCTGTCGTCAACATTCACATATGCACATCAAGTATACACACATGTACGAGTGTGTATTTATTTACAATTGCCGCCGGGTGTATAGCTAGCTGTGTATGACTTTTAATTATTTCGTGCGTTGCCCTGCAGGATATAGTTGTTTGCACGGAGTTAATATTCGAATGCTCGCTGATAGTGAATGAACATAAATTAATATAAAGGAAAAACTTAGACAAACAGCTCAATTTCGATTTTAATGTCAATGAAAATTTTCTTGCGTTTAATTCTTCTTTAAAATTTTTGCGTTTCATTTTCCAGGAAATAAAAATTTCACCCTACTCGTGATTGTCCAATCGAAGTGAAGGAAAGACTTCTTTATCGCAAATATTATTTAAATTGAATATAAAAAAAAATTTCATAAAGTGTGAGGAATTGAAACTGAAAATGAATTCGATCCATGATATCTGCATGAGCTTAAGGAGCGTAATCGATTCCATATTGTATGAAAGTAATACTCACCTTGCACCTGGGAATAGTTCAGCCGGACTATATCCAAATCGTTTGGAAGTCGATACATGCCGTTCCTTCTTCGCGGCGCTTGTAACCGAACACTCCAGGGAATACCCATGGCTTGGCATCTACTCTGCGACAAATGTACTATTGCGTAAAATTTATTTCTTATTACTTGAGGTTATCGTTCTGGGAATGATGACATTGATGATAATGTATGTCTATAATATTAAATGGATATGGCCGGAGAAAGAAGAAATCGATGCGTCAGAGAGGTCGTTGGAGAAGGAAAATGTTGAGTTGACGAAATCTCTGGTGAGGCTCGAACAGCTTGTCACACCTGTTGGGAACTCGATATTAGTATTGAAGATGGGCTATAACCGGAACTTACCTAATAGCGTTGCAAGTAATAAAATGCAAAATTTTAGGAGCTTGCTACGCTTACGTGATACGCACCTCCAGACAAAACATAAGGCGAAGAGTGATTTATCGAAAAAATTCATGCGTTTACTTGCCAAAAACTCTTCGAAACTTATTACATTCGATGAATGTCGCACCTATAAGGAATACCTTTCCACAAGTCCTCTTCGATTTAATTTTTCTTCCCTAGCGTCGAGCCGCCCTGGTCAACGTAGTTCTGAAAGAAATTCTTTCATTTCTTCGAAATATAAAACAACTATGCCTTCCCTTTTACCAGTTTGCGTTGCTCGAAGAAGTAAGCGGAAGCAGAAAAATTGAAGTGTGTCTCTACAATAAAAGCGTTGCGGGTGGCTAAAAAAGAAAAAAAATGTTACGAATTTTTCGCCGTTTATTGGGCAAGCATCGATACAGATGGAGTTTGCAACTAGAACGCGTACGTTTGTGCGTTTTTTGCGATGTTTTCATTTTTATTTTATGACTCAATAAATAAATCATTCTTTCTGTTAATGTCATTAATTGCGCCAAGTCATTTTTTTTTTAAATTTATTATTAAATATCAATAGAAAATATTTGCAAGAAGCTACCCTGTATTCCTGAGTTGGACAAGGCGCATGTGATTTTCTCGCTTATGTCACTAAACAGATCTTTTCGCTGAGAGTGATTCTGTCCAATTCTCCCATTCGTTCATATTGATCTGACTTGGTCGGTGTCCAACAGAAGAAGATGCGCCGCAAACCAATTCTTGAAAGTCGGGGAAGATAGCTAAATTTATTAGTGCGTTGCTGAGATTAACTAAACTAAGCCAGTAAAGATGGCTTATATGCACACTCAAAAAAGTTCTTCAAAATTGTTCAAGGAAAAAATTTCCCTTTCCTAGAAGTTGAAAAAATCAACAGTCCTATGTGGTACGCTTTTTATACCAATTGATTGTTCACATTTTATTTTATTTCATTTTCAAGTCTTTGACTTATTGGTCATAGCTAAACAACTTTTATGCATTTTTACGCCACACTTGCACAAATTGATCATAAAAAGTATCTGGTTTCTCGCCATACTATGTTTATTTAATACAAAAGCTTTAAAAGACATATAATTCCAGGAAAATAAACTTATTCTAAGAATTTTATTGGCAGCGGGGCTTCATTGTTACAAGTAAACTTGCGATAGCTTGATAACACATAAATACCTATGCATGTGCGTGTGTGACCTTTTAGCCTGATTGTGTGACATTTTTCATTTCAGGTGCTGACATTGTTATTTTTCTTTTCTGGAGGCCGACTGCTAACATGTGTTGTTGACTTGTTCAGAAATTGCATTTAACCGGTATTTTCAAACATCTCAAGCAGCAACTGTTATCTTCGCTTAATTGTTATTGTATATGGTCCAACTACATTTTACGTTTTATTAAATTTTATTTGAAATAAAAGTCAATCAAAGCAAGATGTCGCTATATAAAATTCTTAAACGAGCGCCAATCTTATGTCGGCAAGCAAAAAAATTTGCCTTCCTTGAACTGTTATGCCGGGAATGATATTTTGAGGAAACATATTGTAGATGTCGCAAGAAAGTAAATAGACTTACGGAACGTAAACCTTGGAATGGAACGACAAGAAATGGTACGAGTTGTTTTACAGGTTTCATTTAAAAGCCGCGTTTCGAGAACAAACTGAACAACGAGAAGATGTGTCTCAAAAAGCCTTACAGACATGTTTTTTAATTACAATAAACCATTTACTGTCTCCTACCGTTACCATGCAAGTCTAGAACTCTTAAATTTCCCTTCCATCTTTAAATAATCCTCATTTGCATCCCTTGGCATTCGTACCTGATACTTTTGCTGCGTTTGTTAAAGAGAAAATTGCATGGTTTATGCTTTCTGAAAGAAAATATATAATTCTAGGCGAATTCGGAATTAATTGTAAAAACTTTATTGCAAACTTTCACTACATTAGCTTTGAATCGTTCTTACCAAGGTATCTAATAATCAACCTTTTCAGTGAAGCAGTTCCAACGTGTTTTTTTGGAAACGCTTTTAAATAAACGCAAATAGTTTTCAATGGCTTCTATTGTATACTAGGAGAACTAAAAATTAACAGTAAATACACTGATTTTCCAGCGACCCGTTTGATTCAGGTGAATGCTTTTGGAGGGCCTGGGCGAAGACTCGAAATATCAAGGAAACGATTTCTATCAGGTGATGAATTTTTCCCACCAATTAAAAAAATTCTTTTCTGAGAGTTTTACAACCATTAATGATATTAATACTTTACTTGAGCTTAATTAGTTTCTTTTGATTTACTCTATAATTAAAACGTCTACTCAATGTTGCTTTTTACTGCAAGCAAACTTTGAACGTACGATATGATATGTGCGCTGTTTATGCAAGCAAGTGATCTCTGTATTCTAACAATTGCAAACAACCCTGTTTTACTTACTGCCCACGATAAAATAACAGCCGGCATAACAAGAAAACATATGTTTCTAAGCAACAGAAAAATTGTGTTAAAATTTGTAGAAGAATTTCTAGAAAATATCAAGGAATTTAAAGAATAAAACAATAAATTTTGCAGTGAGTGCTTGAAAAAGTGTTTTGCATAATGGCTGACGATATTTTAATGAAAAGTGATGAATGCCCGCCAATAGGAGGCAATGAAAGTGCACGCAACCAGCTGCAACAGTTCTGTTTGTTGGCCAAATCAGCTCATGGACTTGCATTGCTGGAATTAATTAAACAAGTTTTAGAAGCTCCCCACATATATGTATTTGGCGAGTTATTAGCCATGCCACAAATAAAAGAGGTAATATAGCAAATATATCTTGAGGCAACCAGGGGAGCAAACAAAAATTGTTTTTTACTTTCTTATTTTCAACTTTTAGTTGGAAAATGGTGAGCACGCTAAATATTATAATACTTTAAATTTGTTCGCCTATGGAACTTATAAGCAATACCGTCAAAAAAGTGAAGATTACTTGGATCTAACGGGAGCTATGCAAAAAAAATTACAACATTTAACTATTGTCTCATTGGCTATTAGAGACAAATGCATACCTTATGCAGTGCTGTTAGATGAATTGGAAATAACCAATGTACGCCATTTGGAGGATGTCATTATTGAAGCTACATATGCTGGTAAGTGTATACGAAACTGTACTTTAATCGTATCATGTACACACTTGAACTGAAATATAGATGTAACGGTAAAGCAAATTTCACCGTTTGGCTTTTTCTGGTAACCTTTAGTATTTATTCATGTTTAGGTTATCGAAGTTTCAATTAAACAATTAATTGTTTCTCTTTTGATCCAGAAACCTCGCAGATTCTTTCAGCATGATTCTGAAAAGTCTTATGTACTATAATTCTACGTCTCGCTCTTTCTCTCTATTTTTTCCCTCTCTTTCTGCCCTTTTTGCATCTTCTGTTTTCGAAAATGGCTTTCTAGTAATTTAGTTTAGTTGTTGGGAAACGACAAAGTTTTATGTATGTTCTACATTTAAACCTGTTGCAGTTTAATTAAACAAAAATTGTTTTATTGTGGTTTCACTAAATATACTAGTTATTACTATTTTCCTTAGCAGTAAGAAAGGAAAAAGTAAAACTTTTTCGTTTTCGGTGTGTACAAATGTCAGTTAAGTAATGAACACTTTTTTGCCGATATTCAAAAGTAAATATTAATGTTTTCATATGAAGGCTTCGCTCACTTTTAATATCAACTTTCCCTACATTTCTGCAAAAATTATTCTTTGCGTAACACATTGAGATGTGGGAAAGTATAATATGTATATAGGAATACACGCGCAATTATGCTTAACACAAAGCATAATAATTGCAGAATTTTTATAACAGAATTTTGTGCCGAATCAGCATGATTGTAATAATAAAAGCATAAAAGTATTATCGCACATATACATATAACAATTCGTATTAAAAACTAAAATATTACATAAAACATTGGTAATCATATTAGAAAGTCATTGTTTTAATATATTTTGTAAGTCCTGCGCACTTGGCCGTAGTTTTGGATTTTCTACCAAAATCTCAGTCACTATTTCTGTAAGTAAGAAAAAAATCCAATTTTTTTTTTAAATCGAGTTTTTTTATCAATGGAGTCTCCTACAAGAGTGATAAAAGCCTTCCACGTTCCCTCACATTTCCATATCTTTTTATTGAAGTATGTCACAAAAGCCTTTCGAATGTTGAGCAACTTATTAAACATGCCTAAGCATAAATCAATTTGATTGCACTGTTCATCATCATGCGCGCTGTTTATCATCAAGGGACGATAGAGTATAAATTTGGGAAGCGACAGTGACAATAATGTCAGGCAAAAAAACATATAGGCAATTTTTTTTGTATTTGCTTTTTATTAAGAAAAGTAAATGCAATGTTTAGATCTTTCAAATTCTCAACAAACAATGTTTTAATCCATTATGGAGTCTTTATGGGATTTTCATAATGTTTACAACGCGTAGGATGATGTATCGCAGCCTGTATAAGTTAAGCCTACTTCTTGAGTTTAAAGAGCGAGATCTCCCTGCCCGTGCCTGAATATCCACACTCCAACATCGAAATTTCGTCGAACATCATTGTAGTCGCATACTTTTATCAGAAAGTAGCCGAGAAACGATAAAATTATCCTTGTTGGCAAATTATTTGCTTGAGCAAACTCCTTGTTCGATCTAATGGTTTTCGGTACTTATGTGTATATATATATTTATTAAGCATATAAATTTTATATTATGGATACTTATGTTTTCTCCATACCCCTGGGTTTTGTTATTATCTTTTATGTTAAGGTAATGCCTATTCACTTAATTGTTGATTATTTTCAAAAAGCATTGTACTTTATTCCCAATATTTTGAAGTGCGCCTTAAAGACCCTGTACTTGGTTCTGAGTCGATTGATGGTACTGCCTCGTCCATCCATGCGTTGCTCTGTGTCTACGTCCATGTTAACCTAATCACCGGCTTCGAAAATCAAGATATCGTTTTTAAATTTCATCAACGTAGTGGAAATCCTTGGTATTGGAAATTGTGTGAAATCGGTCACGGGGTTAACCCTACAATAGAACATTAATTGAGAACATATCCGCTTTTGGAAGTGACAAAATGGAGTTTTTTACTCATTACGAAAATAAAAAAATCAAGCACGCCCAATATTATAGAAAGTCGGTATCCACAGATTTCTTTGTCTTTGTTTAAGTTTTAAGATAAAGGTACTGAATATAAAGGATTCGTCCACAGCTCAATGTAATTTTCTTATTTGTTCTTTTTAAATTTAATAAATATTTTCCGAAAAATTTTTATTCCAAGTCAATTTAAAAAGTAATGAAAGTAAAAGGATAATGAAAATAAAACAAGTTTAACATTATAGCCGAGATAGACAGACTATTAAATATCCTACATCATGTTGCCTAGCACAGTTATTATTTTTGCCATAAGACACCAAAATTATAGCCTGTTCTTTTATATGAAGTTAGAAAACAAAAATGTGTGTGCAAATCCTTATAAAGGATTGGATCCAAAAATAGGCGTACGTCGTCCAAATTTTGTAGAGTTAATTCTTATACCAAATTACTATTATGAAGCAACTTTCGCCATAATGTATAAAAACTAAGATTTTTTTTGCCCTAAAAAACAAAATTTTTTGTAAAAATCCTTTTATAGGTTAAGATCCAAAAATAGGCGTGGGTGGTGCAAATTTGGTATAGTGAATTATTTTATCTAAATTACTATAATGGGTTAAGTTTCATCATAACATATTAAAATTTAGACTTGTCTGCCCTACAAAGGACCAATTTTCATGAAAATCTATATATAGGGTAAGATCCAAAAAAGAGACCGGAATGGTTGAAATTTGGTGCAGTTAATTTTTTTATATTAAATTACTATTACGATCTGATACTCATCATGAATCATTCGACATGAAAATTCGACCTTCAGTTTGCGTTATATGAGAGGGGATGAAAAAATTGGCTAAGCAGGCCCAAAGTTTTCAAACTAAATGCTGAAATACTTTTACTTAACCACTTATGTCGGGAAATTTTGAAAATTGCAATTTTTTCGAAATAGGGTATTATATGTGGGGTGGTCGAAACCGTGGACCGATCTAAGCCTTGAACACAAATTTAAATGGACCGACGGGCAGACAGGCTTAGATCAGATTCAGAAAATGATTTTGATTCGGACGGTATAATAAAAGTTGTGTGTACCTTAACCTCTTCTGCGCGTCACATATGCCCGCATAAACTTAATATATCCAGTACCACAAGTAGTGTAGCGTATAAAAAGAACCAGTGTTTCTGGCTTGTAAAATATTTATTGAATTTCCTGTCTTTGATTAAGACTTTCATTAAATCCGAACAATGCTACGAATTCAAGTTTTTCACACAGACAAGAGAGCCGTAATGTACATTTAACTTCAGAAAAAGATATTAAAGTAAACAGTATTGTGTGACCTCTTTGTGGTTATGCCTATGTATTTAAGTACGAAATGCCCGCAGAAAACTATTAAAGGATAAAAAGGAAAGAGATATTTGAATAAGAAAAGGAAACTCGCTTTACGAAGAAATGTTTTTGGTTTATATTACGGAATGTTAAGTAATGGTTTGTTTTCTAATTGAGTAGAGAGGTTATCATTAAGCGTGTGTGAGTATCTGAGACTTAGCAGATTTAGAAAAATCTTCTCTTATATCCTGTATCCTGTATATCATAATTCTTAGACACATATGTGAAATTAGATTTTTTTCATTTAACTTAGATTTTGCCTCACAATGTTTTCATTCGTACTTTATTTAGCAACTTTTGTTACGAGTTTCGAAACCCTATAGCTAAAGAGAAATTTTATAGAAAATGCGAAAAATTGAAAAGGAAAAACGAAAATGTATTGTATTTGCACTAACACGTACTGTGAAAATGAATCTCTTTTTCTCTTTGACAATGTTTCTTCTTTCCCAATGTGGAAGTTGATCCTACCTTACGAATGCCAAGCAAGCTAAGACCAATTGTTAATTTATTGCTTTCAATTCATTATAGGAAAAGTGTATTGAATTAAAACAATAGGAAATCTATTTACGCTACAAGGCGAACGCAAATGCAAAGTATTCCTTAACTACTGAACTCAAATTAGTTTTTGGTCTTTGTAAAGAAGTGTCGCACAGCAAAGTTCATGCTAATGCCATATAATATGTAAATGATTTCAGTTTTCGTATTTTATTTTATTATTATGGGCACATAAAGTTCTTGTTTTTATATTTTGTGCAGGAAGTACGCCAGATTTGTCAGCTATTACTGGCAGTGCATAGCAACACGCATCGAAGATCCCTTAAAGCGTAAACATTTTAGTGAACGACACATATAGCAATAGAAGCAATTTAACCAAATCGATCCATTTTCTTGTCTAACGACATTAAACTTTTACTTATAATAAGCTCGCTGTCGGAGGGTCCAGCCTTATGGACACTTTGGAAGTATAGGGAGATCTGAATATGAATGAAATATTTGAATTTATTAAAGGTACTTACTACATGACCAACTAGTCTACTTTTTTCAAAAAAAAAAAAAAAAAAAAAAAATAAATAAATAAATAAATAAATAAAAGAGAGCCGATAGTCTGGCTTGCTAGTGCCCATCCTACTTTCTAGTCTCAGAACTTTTTTGCTTTTTAGTCTAAATAGCTTCTAATAATAACAACAATAAGTTGTGAAGTTCAGCAATTTTTTTGTTTCTTAAAAGACAAATATATGTATGTAACGTATTTACTTCAGATTGGTAGTGGACGAATGAGAATCTGCAGTAATCAGAGATTTATGTACCATAGGCTTTATTGTTTTTCTCTTCATATTTATAACCGAGAAACAAAAACCCAAACAGAAAATGGTACATTTTTAAATGTATGTCTAAACCGACTGTTGTTAATTTTCAGACCTGTCGAAAGCATATAATCGGGCCGTAGCAAACGCAATCGCAAAGTTATTTAACTGCCATATCTTGTTATGTACCATAAATTATTTTCTCCTTTGGCACAGAAGAAATTATTTCAATTAAAACCAATCAAGTGTAATAAACAACAGAAGGAAGAAGTTCGGAGGTTAATTTAAAAGTGACAATAAAGCAGAGAGATTTTATGGAGTGAAAGTAATAATAATAAGCTTGCAAAAAAACAATTGAAGGCTTTCATCATCATGGCACTTGATGCTGCTCATCAGGACACTTGATGTAGACTCATGAATTCTTTAATAAAATAAAGCCATTACATATCTTCGAAGAACCCCTTTTTTTGAGCATAACTGCCTATGCTTTATTATTTTCTCCTCCAAATAGCATAACTGACAGTACAAAAGAAGATGCAGAACAATTTAGGTAATTAAAGGAATAATATCTTTAAATTATTGATTCTGTCCTCTTCAAATACTTTCCACAATATTCTTGTTTAGGTTGGGCTATTGGTACCAATTAAAATATATTACATAGAATAAGCAAAAAACACTTTGTCCGCTACACTCAACTCAGCAGTATTGGCCGCCCTTTATCATCCAGCTTGCGATGGCTGTAGACTGAGTTAGTAAAAGCGTGTAGGGCCTTAAAAATGGCAAAAGATTACGATTGGCAACGTATAACTAAAACCAGACACGAAGATTTACCAGAACCGCTTAATGCTTTAGTGCAAAAATGTTGGTGATCATAACACAGAAAAAAAGTCTATTATAAGTCCAAGTCATAACATGCAATCTGTAGCAGATGCAAGAATAATCCGAAAAATTAGTGTAAAATTGGCTTTGATCGCCTGATGACATACCCGAAACGAAGAAAACATTCTACAATTTCAAGATTTGAAGTGATGGACATCACATCATAGATGCGTCGCAAGGTCATTATAATTGTACCTTATATTGCTTGTGGTGTATGATATATCAAATTTGTATGAATGAAGGACTAAAGATGGATCCTCTTCCTATCGGCTTTTTGGTCAGCTGTCTGTTCATCTGTCCACCTGACCGTATGTCCGTTCGTCTGATGTCTGCCTAGGCGTTTTTCTATTCAATCTAGGAAGAATCCTATCGAAATAGATTACTTCGGCCCGCTTTTGCGATCGCACAGATAAAAACTTTAACGCATTACTATGAAATAAGAATAATCTTTTGTTTAATAGTTTTGTTGTGTTTTAAAAATGCGATTTTATTCCCCTGCCAAGGCAATCCACCTGGAAAAAGAGAAATTTAAATGAGACACTAACAACTTTTTATATCACATGATGAAAACTATTCACGTAAAAGCTAATGTTGAAAATACCATTCCACTTAGCCGCATAAAGTTTTGTCTTAAGTATTAGTTAGGATGTAGCAAAGAATTTTGCACAAAATTGAACGATAAACAAGTAAAAAACTTTGCAAAATGAAAAAATTTCACCCCAAAATATCGTGCTTTTCACTTAATTATAACGAAAAGAGGGAGAGCACATTTTAATTTGCTTCAATTTGATGCTTCAATATCTCTATTTTGGGAAATCTACAATGAGCTTCAACGTATATAATATAAAAAAAAAAATAATAATAATTTCTTCCATAATTTCCTTCTTGTTAGTTTTGAAATTTTGATGTAGAAAACAAGGAAAATTTTGTTTATATTAGATTTTACTTGGAAGAGACATCCGCAGAATGGTTCCCCCATCGTATGTAATTTAAAAAAAAGTGGTATACATTTAGGATTTACGTAAAATTATATATTTTAACATACATTTAGGGATATTATACCCAAAATTTTTTAATATATTGTATACCAAACTCATTCTGGTTAACTTCGTATTCCTTTACCATAACTTGGTTTAATCTTAAGCATAATAACAATAAAAATATTTTAACAAAAGAAAACCATTATGGCCCTAATGTTCATCAATACCGCATTTCGGCTTTTATTCCTACTTTGACAATAAACTACAACTTTAATGACATTAAAAGCAAACCAAAATTAGTTTCGACAGCTCAAATAAAGGATAAAGGAAGACATTTCATTTAATAGAGATAGGTATCAAGTTAACAAACCGAGTATAACAGCAGAGTGTAGTAAAATACAGTGATCCCTTGTTTAACGCGGTCGATTGATTCCATAAAAATCTTGTTTTTATACCCATCACCGAAGGATGAGAGTATATATTTTTTGTCAAAATGTTGGCAATATCAGGGACCTCACAAAGTATATATGTTCTTGATCAGCATCAAATTCTATTCTACGAATTTGTAATGTTTCTGGCAAATTTGAAGCCGATGGCTTTTTCCTTGCGGCCGGAGGAATGTTTATATACATGGACATGTTTATATCGATCCAGAATTTGATGCTGATCAAGAACATGTCTGATTCTTCTTCTTGTTGAGTATTGCAAATCACATCGGTGGATGTAAAAATCTATAAAGGATTACATTTTCACCTAAGCAAAGCAGATATACCTTTTTTATGTGCTCGAGAGCACATGGTTCGAGGAAAGACTGCTGACACATTGTGTGTTTAATAATGTTAACGTATCAAAGTTATGAGTGAATTTGTGTTGTTTCACTAAAGAAAAAAAAAAAGAAAGCAACGTAAAAGTAATAGCGAACAAGTCGAAAAGTTGCGATATTATACCCGTTATACGCCATTATACCATAAGAATATCTTAGTTGATCCCTTTGTCGAGAAAGAAAGATAACAAAAAAATCTGCTAACTAATCATTATGGGTACAGGAAACCACGAGAAGTGATTAGGATTAGATCTGTAAATGTTATAAAATTAAGTAAAATTTATATTTTAGTAAAAAAACGAAATTTTAATTAAAAAACGATAGTTGAAATTGATGACTTGGAATTTGAAAGCACTTTTGATGGGACGACATAGGAATTAATGAGAATATCAAGTTACAGTATCAAATAAATCAGATTTTCTTTCATCATTCAAATTGGGCTCATCCTCTGAATCTGCCGAAGAATCATATGTTAATAGTAAGTATCAATTAATTAAGAACTTGCTGATCATTTTTATTGTCTCATATCATATATCCAATCGTTTCATCATGTATTACATCGTGTATGCATATAGAGTATAGAAGTATGTTGTTGTAGTAGAGTAAAGGAAAATAAAAACAAAAAACAAACTTAAAACAGCTACATAAGAGAAAACTCACCATATGAAGTAACGAAGTGTTTTTGCAGTGTTAGCGAAGAGGAAGTTCGTGGCGGTTTTTTCACCAAAATTTAAACAAATATGTCTCGAACTGTATTGAGCCAAATAACTGCCATATCGATCGAAATACATCGATAATATGTTTGTCGGTGTCACTATTTTGAAAGCGACCTTTACACCATTTGGAGAAGTCTGCAGAGCGTGTAACAATTGTTAGTTGGACAGGGTAAAGCCTGTGCTGGGGTGCATGCCTCAAAACTTCCCAAGCTGCTCTTTCAATTCCAGACGTATCATTAAAGTTGTGCTTGAATTGACATTGTGCTGACGAGAGACGAAGTCTCTTCTCGAATTTTTGTCGCGTTAATTGTTGATTGCGCAGAGGTTGACTTCAAGCAGCTCATGATGTACGGTTCTCTTGCAATCCCACCGAATATATAGTCAATTGTTCTTTTGTCATTGTTTGTGCAGCATCGTCCCCTTTGGATCACAATGCGTACTAATGTCGTTTGTCCCTTGCCTATTATGAACCTTTTCAAAAAGGCTTCGGGATAGTTTCGTATCAGCACCGATCCGCAGGTAGAAATTCATTTTGCCACATTTTTCATTGTTAATTCATGTCGTGCCTAAATATCTACACTTGTCTTTGCGTCCAGCAATATGCAGCGGTTTTTAGCGGTTTTTTGGCCCATGTTTAAGTTTATAGCAATGTCCTAATATGAAACATGCTGGTATTGCTCATTTCTTTTCATGAATTTCATTAAATTTACCAATAAGACGCGCCCCGTCTTACATTACAAATCTTTAGAAAAGTCAGTAAACCGTAATCATCGCCTTAGTCCAAGTGATATTGTGAAATACATGGCCTTTCTGGCCTATTTTCGGAACACAATTAGTTCCGACTGACTGAATTAACAAATCTCATGATTTGTTTTTTCATCAGGATTAGCATTATCAAAGTTGCATATCTCTAAAGCCATCTATTGGAAAAAACGCTGCGAATTTATTCCGTTCATCCAATTTATGAGAGTTAAAAGAACATGAAGTGTTGTTACGATTACGTAGTTGATACAAAAAGGAAAAATATACAGTAAATAATTTCAACTTTTCAAGAGAATTTGTCTTGTCCATTTATATATGACAAATTAGGGATTTGTTCCGGAATGTTTGCTCTTCTGCAAACGAATTGGTTACGTAACATTATTGTTGTAAGGACATTCGAATTGAATTCTGTAATGATGTATACACTACTAAAACAAAACGAAAAGACTCACATTCTTAACTTTATCTTTTAAAAGTGTGTATACGTCTGTGTACGTATTATATGAAATGTTCTTTGCATTACTTATAGAAGAGAAAGTAAAGAAACTCAATTTCTTAATGAAAATGGTAAATTATTCTATGAAGCATATGTATATCCTGTATGATTTCATCCTTTGATTATATTGCTGTATGTAATATATACGCATATAGATGAGGTGAGGAGGGGAAAAATGATAAAAAAGTAGGGATGAGTGAAAGAAAATAACACTTGCAGACAAGTTTCTCCATAATCGGTTATCTTTGATAATAATATCGTTACACCAACGTACGACGACTTCAGCATATATATCGTGTATAATCTCTTCCTTAAGCGATGACCTAAATTGAAGATAAGTAAAAAAGAATATTTGATCATTTTAGTCCCATACTTTTAATTATATATATATATAAGGTAAGTAGGGATTTTTAAAGATTTGAAATAATTAGCAAAATGCTAAGAAGCAAAACAAAGAGTTTAACATGCTTTAATTAAATTTTTAACAACCTTCTGCAATCTTCTTATTTGCTTTTTTTTCCATTAGTTAAATTTCTAAACAAAAAAACTTTCCCCCATCAAGCCGAAAGGTATGCTTTTCTTTTGTCATTTACGTAAATCTCTGAGGGTAGGTAGTAATAATAATAAACACAATTACTCAAAGTCTTTCTTGCCTACCCATTAGATGGATTAATTTTCTTTATATATTATGTTTTATTAAAAGTTTTAATAAAAAATATAAACACAAACACAACTTTCAAAAATAAAACTTAAGTTGAAGAGTAACTTTACCACCCAAGAAAATAACATCAAAGCTTACCCTGTCAAGGAGCAAGTTGTTTAGCATAATTATGAGATCATAATTCGTTTATTTGTCATGGAAGTGGGGATAAAAAAAATGAAAGAAAAATCCTAATACCTTCTCTTAATAGCTTTGTACAAAAACAAAAAACAAGCAAAGAAAATTATCCTCGTCCACGACGAATCTTTTATACCCATTGCCGTTACCCTAAAGAAAAAAAAAGAAGCAAAAAATAAAGATCCATACTCTATAATAACACTACATGGGCGTGGCTGATTCTTTACACTTTGGTAGACTCAAAGTGGACATTTATATCAAGTGTCTGTCGTAGCTTAGGGTCAAAAAATTCAGAAAACCAGCATGTACTCGGTAATCGGGTCAGTAGAAGGACCTGCCCACGGTACGATATAAGCGCCCATTTTTCCTGTGACGACTTCCAATATTTTTGCTAGATTTGCAGCAGATATCTTTGCGATCTTGAGCTCGTTTACCACCACAATTACCAAAGTTTAACAAAGACGGAAATGCTTAAATCGGTTTAGAATTTGATCCAGATCATGACTTTGAGGAACCTCTTCAAAAAAGAAGACATAATTTACATACCATTCATCCTTCGATAATAGATATAAAAATTAGAAGACAGTCCAACAAACATTAACCACAAATCAAAACGACGCAGTTATGAGTTAAGTGTTTTTTATGATTATGCTTTTATACTCCGCATCACTTGTGGTAGCGGGTATGTTAAATTTGTGCCGACGTTCGTGAAATCCAGAAGAACATAAAGTAGTTCCAAATTTATACAATCCATTCAGAGTCATTTTCTGAATTAATTTAAGACTGTCCGTTCGTCGGCTACTTGCTCATGTGGGTAAAGGACGAACGCTGCTGCAAAGTAATTCCTATGGAGAAACTAGAGCAATATCTCACAAATATTTTTCGTTTGAAAATATCGTACCAATATGGAAAGGTACGGATTACATCAGTAGCAGCTAGGCTAAAAAACGTGACAGTAGACAACTTAAGAGTTTTCTCTTGGTCGGTGAAAAATCTTCCGAAAAAGATAGGATGGCAGTTAGCCTGTATGGTGAAGTCTCGTTGTATGTGGCTGAACAGCTAACCACAGGTACTCTAAGAACAGGTAAAACCATTATAGTGAGCTACAGCCCACTGTTAAATATTCTATACCAATTCGCTTAACACAGTTATTAATGACTTTTCCAAAGAAGGCGTGACAGTGCAAGATCCAAATACGTCGCTGTAACAGATTGACAGACGGACAGACGCACAGATAAGCTTAGATCGGTGCAGAAAATGATATTGAATATAATAAAAGGTCGGTCTGTTTTAAATGCCTCTGGGTCTTGTATATATCCGCGCAAATTTGATACACCTTTGTACCGCAAACGGTGCGAAGAGTAATAATAAAAAACGCGGACTATTAAACATTTGAGATGACGCTTTGCCTGGCCTAGACAGAAGGGCACACCCACTTATCAGCCCTTATCGAAAGGGCACTTTAGGGCACCTTAGATGATTGCGATTGTCGTGCTCGCTGCTTGGCGGCCGATAATGTATTATGTTAACTCTGCGCACACATTACACTTGCAGAACAATATATGATTTGGATAATAAAATCTGTGAAGTGTAGTTGATATTGCTTCCAAAATATTTTCGATGGAAAAGTGCGAGATTATTCGTAACAATGCATAGAAGTACCCTACGCTTGATGTTTAACTTAAGCAATGAAGATTTTTAAAAGTTTCCAACTGTTCGCAATGAATAAATTAAGACTTAGAAAAAAAACTGAATACGCGAATGTCCGGATGAGTGCAATGGATATCAATTATTCGGTGCAAATTATATGTGTAATATATTCCCTAAGCGTTCGTTCCACACCATAAATATATATATTTTTTTCTTTCATTTTTATTTATTTTTTCCGACAAAACGAAAGTGGACACACACATATTTTAGGATATATTTTCAATAAAATATTGTTTGCATGTAATATTCTATGGAAATATATCACAGATTCGTTTTGCTTGTGTTGCCTAAAACCATGTTCCATATATTTTTGTTAAGAAAATTTTAGTTCCGAAAAACTTTTCTCCTGGCAATAAATAAAGAGTTTTTCCCTCCTCTTCCATGAATTTTTATATCATATTGTTTTAAGTTCCAATGGTAATAGCAATAGGTTTTATATTCTCTCAAATATTATATGAAGCTTTGCTAAAATATTGTTCGAAATTATGCATTGACAATAACTCAAAGTGCATGTTTCGCTTTAGTTGTGTTTTAGCAAAAATGCACCATCCTTTTCAATGTAAAACTGGAAATCCGTTAAGTCATACGAAACTTGTAGTTTAATAGTTCGATTCCTACCAGTGAACGACGGCACGACGGGTTAAGCCGAATGTACGTTGTGTTATATTTGGAAATAAATTTTCACACATCAATAATAGTTTGGTGTATTTAAGATGTCGGGTGAATGTCAAATCGGTTGAAGGACGTGCCCACAACACCACGTAACCGAAAACGCCTCTGTTTTTCAAAAGGAACAAAAGTTAGTTTTTTGCTCGTTACTCATAAAATACACCAGATAAAGGTACAAATATCTGAACGCATATGCTATAGACGCATCTGTACAAAACTGGAAAAAATTGACCACGCCCACCCAATATCAAAATTTAATTCTTTTTCAAAAACGTGTTTCACAAACCCCATAAATTTGGAATGCATTTAAACATGTCCGTCTGTCCATCTGTTTGTCTGCGCAAATGTATAGTATTTGTGGTAAACATTCTATCGCTAGTGAAAATGAGAATATCAGTTGTAAATACGCAAATTAATTTGGCAGTGACTTAAATTTTTCCAAGGACACGCTTCCGCGACAAAAGTTTTATTTTGGAAATAGAAAAAACCAGCCTCGCCCACTCCCTATTAGAGAACATGAAAATTTAGTTCTTTTATTTCTTTTTGTTTTTTTTAGAATAACGGAAATGGGTGTAAAAGATTCGTTTACCACCAATTATAATTTTCGTACTTGTTTATTTATCTATTTATTGTCTATATATTTTGCAAAAAAATTTACCAATTATGGATTTCAAATCGGTTAATGTAGGCTCTCGCCTAAATTGAAGACTCTACCGTATTTAAGATTTGAACCCGAGACCGCTGAGTTGTTTAGTCGCAATCCTTTGCCTACTCCGCTAGTCATACGTTCATTTACCTACATGTTAATAAGTGTATGTTTCGACTCGATTTAATGTCTGACAAAATTACTCCGAAGGCCCGGAGAACTTGAAGAGAGGTAAGTGTGTGAGTAAAGCATATTATCATGGAAAAACCTGGAGTTGTTTGCCCATAACTTTGATGAATAGATTCAGAATGAAAAGCAGTTTCAGTTCCCCACTCCGTGGCAATGAAGAGGAACTCTCTTGTCTCTTTTCTATGCTCAAGAGCTTAAATAAAATAAATTTTCGAAAAGTTTGAAGCCTTAGAGGGAATTGTAAAGCATTACATTAAACAAGAAATTAAGTATTGAACGCTGCAGACAAATACTGCTGTGTGCGTGTGAGGAAAAGGAAAGTTGCTCAAAGGAAACTAATGAATTTTCTTGGTGTGGTAGTAGTTTTATAAAAAGTTCCAATAGATGTACAGATAAATGTAATTACTACAAAGCTTAGTAGTCGACATATGCACTATCACTACGGTCCGTAGATATTTATGCGATACCTTATGAATGGTGCGGTACAAGCATACCGGTTTGAAAGTGTAATGGGCATCGACCGATTTTCAGAAGTCATTGTCGGAACTTCTGTGAGCTGCTGACTGCATCGATCTGAATAAGTGATAATCGAAAGGAGCGAGGTTTCGAAAAACTTCTTAGTCTAAATTAAAAGTTATTTTCTGGGTTTCGCGAACTATTCATTAACTGTTTCGTAGTGTGCTATATTTTCATTCCATCATGTTCACATTTTCAGTCGGATTTTTATTCAATTAAAAACACGATAATGCCCGATAACATGATAAATGCAGTGTCGCAAATCAGTTCCAACGACAGTACTCCGAACGACAGCTTGTAAACATTTAAAAGTTTACATCGTTTAAACGTTAATATCTAAGTTATCTATATCTAAACTTTCGCGAGAAGTATGGCTCATGGAGCAGCCAATTCCAGCCGAAAGAATTTATTTTAAGTAAAAATTCATGAGCTTACGTATCTAAAAGAGGAAGTCGCGAGCCAGTAGGACAAATCTCACTTACTAAAACATAAACCTTCATCGATATGATGCCAGAATTAACCTTTCAATACAATGTGAATTTTTCCAAGTTTCAGTTGGGGTTGGTTCGATTGGTTTACTTTCTTGCATATTAAGGGAATGAGTCAACTGGCTTCCTTATGCGAAACTATGTAATATTGTTTTGTTCTTCGCTTCTCTGAAATTTATTTATTGAGTAATTTATGTAATAACGTGCCACCACAACGCAATTATATAGGAATATGTAAAATACAAACATATATTATTTGAGATTGCGTTGTGTTTGCCACAAAAACGCATATTATAGCTTATGTACGGGTTGGTCGTTACGCTTGTGACGACCGCACATTATATAGATAAATAATTTTGTGGATGAAAGGTGTAACCGCAAAACCATCTTACAATTTTCTGAAATTCAAAGTTAGATATAGAAGATGGATGCAGATTTCGTTACCGGTTTCATTTTGATTGCATAATAGTTACAAATTAATCACTTAATTCGTCATAACCGCAAACAGAGAGACATGCACACACACCCCCAGTCTTGCATTAGTACTAGTCTGCGTGTTATTGTGTTGCAAAACACTGTAGAATAAAAGAAATTTAGAAAAAAAAAATGTAAAATGCTTGCAAGTTGACCCTGTCTACGTCACTCTACATTCTTATTTAGAAGGATAGTAAATTAAAAATCTGAATATCTACATAAAGTATTTTGCATTTGTTGTATTATTTTCGAAAAAACTTGTAAATTATTTTATATGAACTTATGTTTTTTTTTTTTATACCCTACACCAAGTGTGTTATGAGGGCATATTAAATTTGTGCGGATGTACGCAACAGTGAGACGGATTTGCGATACGTCATCACCATAATTTTCTGACTACATTTAAGCTTATCTGTCCATCTGTCCGTCTTCTTTTCTTGTGGTTCAACCTAGGGGCCGCAATTTTTGGCATAATTTGAGGAAATTTAGTCCACTGACTAGCACAATATTAAAAAGGGTTGAGTAGCAAAGCGTTTTCGATTACGTCCCTTATAACGCCTTATTTGAAAAAGTCGTTATATGAATAACAATAGGGTAGTCTAAGCTATTTTATGGTTGCTTACACATTTAAATTATTGAAATCCAAATAGAAACAGTCACATAAATAAAGAGCTGCAACGCCAGGGGATAAATAAATCTTATTTACGTGATGTCTTTGCTAAAAGCGCAAATGCATTAATATTTGCATTTTCGACATTTTCTATTTAAAAAGATTGATTGCAAAGTTTTCTTTTTCTTTCTTCTCGTTTCTTTACATAAATTAGCAAAAACTCAGACACGAGTTTAAGTGCCTTAGTATTATGTAAATTTTTAACCTTTCCATTTGACCGCCTACAATAAGTCTGCTGGAAATCTAACCAAATTTACCGCTGGATAAAGAAAGTGCTCTTTGTGGTAATTCTATTAACAAGTGCGCTTTGAAGTTTTTATTTGTGTTTTTAAGTATTGCTTTTAATTTCATTGGGTTCCGGTTAATTTGCATTTTCTAAAACAATTTATTTTTTTTTTTTTTTTTTTTTTGATGAGCTTGGGTTAAATCGATTAGAGTGCACTCATCAACTTATCTTGATTTTGGATTATGAAGTCGGAAGTAAAATCTGGAACGATATTTTATATAGTTTTTATTTTTATTTCTTTTTTTTTATTTATTTACATTTATAAAGCCGAAGCCAATTGACTTTTGGAAATAAATCTTGCGCTAAGCGGTGTTACACCCACCACTAAAGGATACGGGTAGAACCATTTTGTTTTTTTTTTCGTAATCTATATATCATCCAAAAGGAAGCTTCAGAGACCTTATAAATTATATATTATTAAGTGTTTTGATCATTTTTTCACTTGAAAAGGGCACTTGTTGAGAAGAATTGGTGCAACGAATATTAATGAAAATATTTTCCATCATATTCTAGAAAATTTTATAACATTTTTGGTAACATGGCAATATCATGTAGAAAGAACTTATATTGGTTTGGTTAGCGATCCACCCACCGACCCATTCGCGCACGAATGTAATCTACATTCTTATATCGAGTGAAGTACGTAGTACGTAGTTTTAAAAATATTGTTTTTTTTTTATTTTTACCAAACAAGAAAAAACCATTATGGGCCATGTCCAACCCTTAAATACCTTACACCTCAATTATTCATATAACACCTTGCCAAAATATGACGTTGTTTGGAGAACGGTCGGAAAAGCGGTGCGATCCAAACCATTTTCAACAGCCCCGCCGTGAGGTCAAAACTTATCGGTGTACCATACTTCATTAAAATATTTCAAAAATTCCGACTCGTAGGTTGAACGCAAAAAACTAAGAGGGACAGTCAAGCTAAGATCGATTCAGAAGGTGGTTGTGAATTGATCGCCATAGTAAAAGGCCATTCTCTCTCCAGTTCTTCTGGGTGTTGCGTACATCCGTGCAAATTTAATATACCCTTGCACCACAAGAGGTGTAGGGTGCAAAAATATTTAAATTAACTTATCAAGGAAATCATACGGTTTTCATCGGGGAATGTTGTACAAGAATGTTGCATAATAAATATGAATAAAAAAAAAGAAAGTTGTTGCAGCCATGTTGCTGGGCCTTTTCAAAGGTTGTGTGTGGTTCGAGAAAAACGCAATTCAAATTTCACGTGCCTTTGTACCACACCGTACACATACATGCCATCGAATTTTGCAACTATTTTTTACGAACTAATTCGATAAATTTTATTAAATTTCCGCCTTTCTCTTGATGTATTTGTTTTTCGTTTCATGTTCAAATTATCGCAAACTTTTCTCATAGCTAACGGCGACTGCAAACCAAAGCCCTTACTATGCGCATTAATTTGTAATTATTATTATCCATAATGAATAAGTAATTTTCATTTTAATTGCAGCCTTAAGCCAATTTAATTGCAACTTATTAACTTTAAAATTAAAAGAAAAAACGAACACATAAGCAGTCTTAAAATCACCGATACCATTGTCCAAACGGTATATAAACGCGCTATAAGTAAACGGATGCAAACGAAAGCGCTCAATCAAACTTAATTAGAAAATCAGCGTAAATAGTTTGGAGGTCACAGTTATGGTACATAAATTAGGTAGTAAAGCTTGAAAAAAGCATATATCTCCCGTGGCATAAATCTCCCGAAAGCATCTATAGTTTTTACTTTTTTTTTTAATTTCAAATTGAAAGAAAGAGAGAAGTATTTCATATTAAACGCTGATGCTAACATTGAATTAAATTAATGAACGATAATGGAAAATGTCACTCCAGAAACGAATTGACAGCAAGACTGACAATTAAGAAAGTGGCAATTCATCTTAAATCAAGTCCTACCTACGATCACAAACGAAGTAAATGATGGCAATGAAAACGGAGCAAGCAGTAGGGCTTGGCTTAAGACAAAGTTCTCAAGACCGATTAGCGGCTTGTATGTAAAAGTATGCACAGAGCAAAAATCTATCTATCGTCTATAGTAGCCTTGTTCATCAAAACATTGTATTTATTTAACGCTTGTATGGAATTAGGAAAGACCCTTTATGTGACCCTTGACTGGTTTTGAGAATTAGTTTATAATACGGTAATCTGCACAAGTGAAAAGCAAAGAACTGAGAAACTGTAATTCAAAAAAGAGTGAAAGTGATCCATTTGCTACGACAACGATAAGGTTGTTGCTCGAATCTATCCAAAATCAAGTAAAACCATTGTAGTTAGCCATGGCCCGCCATAAAATACTCTTTATTACTTTGGTTAACACATTTGTTCATGTAACGACATTTCAAAAGACGGCTTTATATGGGGAATGGTCAAAAAAGTGCTCCGATCCGAATTCTTTTCAAAATCGTTTGTCCTTGAGCCCTTGGTGTACTAAATTTGATCAAATTATCTCAAAAATTGCAACCTGCAACTTGAGCAAAAGAATACATGGAGAAACGGACAGACAGACAGACAGGGTACTAAATTTCTTTAAAATATCTCAAAAATTGCAACCTGCACTTGGAACAAAAGAATACATGGAAAAACGGACAGACAGTTGATTGGTATAATAAAAATTGGATCTATCTTAAGTCCTCCTGGGTGTTGTATACATATGCAGAAAGTTAATATGCCCTTATACTACAAGTGGCGTAAGGTATAAAAATGATAAAATTAATGTTTCAAATCCTTTATAAGCATATAACACATCACTCAATAAGCTTGTAGGATGAGATACAGATGCAGCATGACTATTGATGACCTTTCTTCAAATGGAACGTGCGGAAATTTCATGACCTTCCGATCATTAGTTTACAAATTACAGATGTTTTCGTGACGCTACACACACGAAATTTAGAATTTTCCATTTTTTGAAAAACAATAGAACTACCGTTACAAACTGTAAACTGATGGGCCCAATGTCACGGAAATTTAATACATTTTTTTTTTTTGAGGATTAGTACTAACTAGAAATCATGTAGATCCGTCGATAGTGGCAACTTGTATATGTCATCCTACGAACTTATTGAGCGATCGGTTAAAAGTACTGAAGAATAGAAATTTAGGAAAGATTTCCGAATTTTTCTGCTTCCAAAAGTTAACTAAATGTAAAACAATTATATTTAGTAGATTTTCTTTGGCTTATTCGGTATTTCTGCGGAATCTTATTGCGACGAGTCCCGGGAAAATAAACTGAACTTTTCCTTTTTAACTCCATTTTATAAAAATATTGGATGAACTTTGCTTTTTAAAAACAATTTTGAAACTGAATAAATATTCTTGAAAGAAAAAAACTGAATAACTATCTGTTTGGGACACTTGCACATACAAATGCTACCAGAAATTCGACTTTTCTTCCACTATTATATACAGTATTAAGAAGAAACTGAACGTGCCAATTAAAAGACCATACCAAATATATATGGAGATATATAATATAAAGTGAATGTCTTTGTTAAATGACAACAAAAATGAAAAAAAGAAATCCTGACCATTATATAACAATTCAAAAACTTTAAGTGGTGGCACGTGTTTTTTACATTCATAAGTGGTTAAAAGTACCACACACAGTGGCTATAGAGTAATTCTTTCATTTTTGTTCCTTTTTTTTGTAGTACCTAAAAGTATACTATTTCTTTTCCAATTCAGGAGAGTATACGATGAAATGAATGCGTATCATCTGTGGCAATTTAATTTTATTAAGTTACATTTTTAGGGACATGTTTGCGTCTTAAGGTCTAAACGGTTGTAAGAGAAAATTTAAATTTAGAAGTACACTTTCGGACATATAGTGTTCCATGGAACAATCGTAAGGAACTAAATTCTTGGACAATTTAATTAGTTCTCACCAAAAAGTTCTCTCGTAATATTGGTCTAAGTGTTACTTGGGAATATATGAAAGTGTTATGAGAAAACCATCCCGATCAGATTCTTTTTATGCTGAAATTTGATAAGAACTAATCAACGTATATTATATGCATACAGTATTTGAAGGCAAAGTGACATTAAAAATAATTTCTTTAAAGTTTTTTACAATTATTTCATGAAATTCTCATCAACGCTCAACCTGACTACTTGATAAAGTCCCGACAATAACGAACTCAACCAGGGATCGCAAACAATTGCATATGCGATGTTTATGTCCTTTAATTATGGTGATTCTTATAGTATCCCTCAGTGGTAAATTAATGCTGAGGGGGAAGTTTAAGGTCGTCGTGCTTGATAACTATCCATCACGTACGATAATCTAGAGTGTGGATGTTTGAAGGATTGGTTGGCTCTAAATTTGTGATATGATTATAGAAATTCCTGGGTATATAACACTCTATCGTCATGGCTGTGTAAGAAACAGCGGACCTTTACTGTACACATGTATCTATTGCGGTACTTCAGGGTAGCGAGGCCCCCTTCAATAGGGACTGTCTCTCTCCCTGAGGGATCGTCAATCAACTTACCTCTCGATTGCCAATGGTTGTAGGCAACCCGTCTGATTAAGGCTCCACGCTAGGTGAAGACGTAAAGCACACAGACATACATCTGTACACATGTATGATATGCCCCATGTAAGCTTTCAACCCAGAATTTCACAGGGCGTCACTCCTTCTAAAACCTTAATATACGTAGGAACATTCGTACTGCCAAAAAAAGTAAGATGATGGAAGATGCCGTTCCTTACTTGCAAGACCGTTGTGAGAAAGTTCGTCTAGACAACCCGGGGGATGTGTCCATCAACATAATGACTAGTTAAATACCGATATGTTTTTTTAAAAGAGATTTTCTTTGAGTATGTCCCTATTCCTATGTTTGCACTGGTGGAAGTTTTCTTGCTGAACTTGATGGATTAGGCCCTTGGGCAAGTTAAACTGTATTTATACATTTGAAATGTGCTTGGAAATGCTTTAGTAAATTTTTACTCTTTTAAGCAAATTATTCATTTATAGCAGAGTTGGAACATTTGTCATGCTTGTTGCATTGTGCAGCAATCTCTACAACGAATTTTTTTTAGAAATGAATCAGTAAAAAATCACATAGTTTTCTAGGAATTTATGCTTGTTCTTAAAATATTGCGCAGTATCTAGATACCCGATATTTGCGTAAGGTGACTACAACTTTATCGAATTTTTTTTTTTTTATTTGAAAACACTGCAATAAATGCTCAGCCTTTGAAGGTCTGTCATAGTTTTGTCTGTATTTTACTTTTCTATTATTCCTGATTGGTTTGAGTCTTTATAATTTTTTAAGCCTCCCGCTGTGACACTTCTGTTCACACATACAACTTAGAAAGGATACATAAATCTCATCCTATGCCGGAACTAGTAATGTGCATAATTTATTTATTTATTTAATTGTATATATTATACATGCAACATCAGCTACAGTAAACCAACAACCGAAAAGAGTAGGATTTTAAAACTAACTCTCAAGTTAAAAATTAAAACTAACTTATAAAATAAAAATAAAGCAACAAGAGAAATCAAATTCATCTATAAATAAACGAGAAATAGATAAAAAGTATGTACACTTCTAGCATAGCGGCACACTCGCAGCCAGTGCAGATCCAAGCTAGGAGTGAACCAGTAAACCGATGCAAGCATGCAAACATAATAAATGGTCTTCCATTAAGAGTGATACTTAAAACAACTCAACATGTCAAAGTAAATTGTACTTTATTTTGAAACTTGTAGTTATGTTCTCAACATAGTACCGTTCAAACGTCCAACACTGTGTGGCATACGATGGCCCCAATTGTTAATCTCTCCGTAAGTTGCTTTAGTGTCTGCGATAGTCTGAAGAATGTTCCAAAATTTATAGCTTGTTAGCATAAACTTGAACTTGGATGGAGCCTCAATTAACAATCCATGGGTGTTGAATGATGTTGACGACCCAATTCTAGAATAATCAAATGACAAGCACCCACACCTGAGCTGCCATTTTGGTCAATTTTTTTTCATGATTATCAAACATTCGGGAATCTTGAGTCGTTGCATAATGAGCAGGAAAATATATTTGCAAGTAAAAATGTCAATTTTAAAAAGCCTCGCTCCTAATGAAAGACCCTTTACATAATGAAGAAAGCATATGTTCACATATGTAGGGCGATATCAAAGTTTCGCTATAATTTGAAAGCAATTTTCTCGCTCATTTCCAATTACCAAAAATTTGCTTTCAAATGAATTTTTGCATTCCCATCCCATTTACAACATTGAAACCATTACAAGCAGAGCAGTTTTCAAATGTGTTAGTTTCCCCCGCTATTCCTAACTTTGCTTACTCTAACATATGCGGGTAAATGGTTTTAAATGTTTTGTTTGAGGCTTCATCTCAACGGCTAACGTATTTAATCTCTTGGCAATATTCCCATTACTAAGCTCAAGCCGCCACTATGCCATGGAGGTGGCGTAAATGCTGATCAGAATTTTAAAGAGTTGTTCTAATCTTTTTATATTCCATGCATGACAAGCCTATTTAACTTGTGCTATGGTTAATTTATTTCGATGTGTGTGCCACTATTTAAAACACACAGAGAATGAAAGCTTTTGGTTGCAGCTGCCTTCTAGTTAAGGGTCATATCATTAAACATGCGGTCATTCTGCTTAATTTGTTTTTAAAAAAAATCAAAAGATAACACGTCTTACTAATGCTTTGCTTTCTAGGTCTTAAAGTGTGTACCGTTTTTTTTTTTTTTTTTCAATTTTTTCGAAAAGGAAATAAAGGCGGCGTTTGTGGTACAGGATATATTAAGTTAGTGCAAACGTATGTAACACGCAGAAGTGCTTAAGATGGGCCCACCAGAATCCATCCCAATCTGTATTGATTTACGCCTATCTGTCGGTATGCTGTCTGTCCATCTAAATTTTGTGTTCAAGCTATAGGTTGCAATTTTTGAGACATTTGTATGAAATTTGGTAAACTGACGTGTCATTCAAGGACGAACCCTATTGAAAATGGTCCAGATCGGTCCACTTTGTCGACCACTCCCTATATAACGCCCTCTTCTGAAAAGTCGTTATATGAAAAATAATTATAAGTATCAGCATATCGGGATTCTAAACTTGTACGAAAACTTTTGACGGGTTAGGACAATTTTTGATTCTCCTCTCACATAACGAAAACAAGTTCATGCGACAAAAAAATGTATAACTTCATGATGAAAATTATATCGTATTACTAATGATAAATAGTAACTGTACCAAATTTGGACTATAGCGGTCTATTCCTTGAATCCTAACCTAATAAGGACTTCCGCGGAAATTGATCCTTTGTTGAGCAGGAAAGTCGAAGTTTTAATATGTGGTGATGAAAATTGACCCATAATTTCATACAAAAATAAAAATTGTGTTAGACAATTTCGTGTAGAATAGTTAATGGTCGTCCTTGCTCGAGTATAATGTTCTTACTTGTTCCCCCTTGAAATCCTTATCGGATGGAGTTCCGAACTTTTCACTTGAAACTTGAACAAACTAAAAATTTGTTGAAAACATGATTCAAAATCCTTCTGAGCATTGCGAGGGTATTTCTAAAATTATATTTATATTTCTAAATTTATATTTAAATCGACCGTAAAAAACGCGAAATAAAATTTCTCAAAAAAATCCCCTACCGCTCACTAGAGAATTTCATTCTGAAGCAATAAACAAAATTTCAAGGCAACTTGATAAAAAGTGAAGGAGACAGCGGTGCAATGAACTCAATAACTACGGTTTTGAGATAAACGCATCTACAGTTTCGAGATTCAATCCAAAAAAAATATTACTTTACCTCTAACCTGTAATGTCTTCACTATACATTTAGTTTAATGAACAATCTTATGGATGTGGCAGAACGGCGGTTAAGATTTTTCGATTACCGATGTTTTTTTCAACAATGCCAAGTTAAGCAGTTTAGTCAAAATATCTTTAACCAGTTAAGTGTATATGACAAATGTATACGTCATGATCTGTCCATCCGTCCTTGTCGGATTACCTCATCAAATTTTATCATTAAGAATGCGTATTTGGATTAATAATGCATTTTAAAAAATATTTCCGTCCTTTTGTCAATCGTTTTACTACAACCTGGGTTCATATTACACGTATTCTGTGCTCGAGATTGTTTTCTTTACCAAGCTATAGAGAGCAGTCAAAACACCTTATTAAACTTTCTACGAATATTCGAAGAATAGATTTTTTGAAGCAATTAAAGTCTCGCTGCTGTTCTTCTTCACTTTCCATCGTTCTTGAGTATTTACAAAATCGTTTAAGCTTCTAAGAAGACAAGCACACGAAAATTAATCGCAAAGTGATATCATCTTTAAAAGCCACACTAACTCACATACCAACCTTACGCACTTGTCGAAAATTGGCTCTTATCAAAATTATACTAATTTTAACGCGATAAAGTGGTGAAATAAATTTAGAGAAAATTTATGGGAAAACTTTGTTGCACATGCGGAATCATACAAATACGTCTGTTGTGTTCATCTTTATTCTCACAGATTTTAATAGATTTTGTATAAAATTTATGCCATTATAGCGGCCTTTGTTCGCATTTGTTAGCTTTCATTGGAATCATAAATTTCATCTAATTGCTAACCAGGTCATTTCAGATGTTCTTAGACCTTCAACTGCTTCAGTCATTTCGTTATGAATGATATGCGGTGCTTGCTCGAAAACGTTTTCATATTCTTAACATATTCCATCCTTAGATATTGTTTGCTTTACCATTTGGTTTTAATTGCGCAGCATGCGCATGATATACATAATGTGTGTATATAGTTATAAACGATCTATGATGAATATGCCAAATTGTGTGTGTCTCACTTACATTTATTTAACCAAACCTTGTCTTTTGTGCTTGCGGTGTATATATAACAACAGGATATTAATTCAAAACTCGAGATGAGATGAACGGCAGAAGAGAAAATTATCATATCAAACATAATTTCTGTTTATATATATTTAATGCCCATTGCTGCATACTGTTTTCATGTTAATTTACATATGATTGCTTTTAAATACGTCTAGGGGGATAATAAATAGCAAGTAAATCGTGAAAAGTTAATTTACTGATAACTTTGCCGAGTAATGTAATCAATTCGCAAATAATCGTAGATTTTCGTAAACAGCTTCTTATTGGCACTAGAAGTTAATGAACATATTAAGAAGACGACATGTGTGAATAGCAAGACGCTTGTTGCCCCCTATGACGTACTTATTCGTTGCATATACGCCATTCTTATGTACAATCAATTTCCAAATTCTTACCACTGTAAGTAAATTATGTTTTTTAAATTCGCGAAACTCATTCAATTAACTAAAGAGGAAGAATATCAATATGTTTAGCGGTGTCTTCCAACGCACCATGAATAACAGTTTCATTGCTCTTATGACATGTTACACGTGTCTAGTAATGTCTGTCAAGTTTAATTTGCTGGTACTTCTATAGCTTAGTGGCACCGGAATAACATGAAATCTATAAACATGTTCCGGCTTTCTAATAACTTAGTTCATTGTTCATTGCTGTTGGGAGAGTGTGTACACATTAATTCATAGAATATAACAGACCGCAACATATTCTGAGCAGCATCGCACAGAGACGTCACTAGTTACGACGCATATTTTTACCTACCATCCCGAAGCTTGGTTTGTTACTTGCAACTCCCAAACGGAAGCATGTTTAATCAGCATCATAATCTGAATCGATTTGCCCATATCTGTTTTTTCGGCTGCGCATTCCTTCCTCCCCTATACCTTCGGTCGCAAAAATGTCAAATTTGTCGAATTGAATGTGTGTCAATTCGACGGTAGAACACGCCTACAAACTAAGAAAACGCAAAAGAAAAAAATTATATATGTACATATATATCCCTCACAAAAATGCAAAAGATCGGTCAGATCAATGCTGTGAAAGATGATGGGTATAAAAAATTCATATACATAAGGTGATCTTCTTAATGTTTAACCCGGATGGTATATTGAAACAGTCCGAAGGGGTGGAAGAGGCAGTGTGCGCCAACTTCGTTTCGTTTCGTTCTCGGGATCTATTCACAAGAGGCTTGACGTCTTCTTGTTTTTTTTAACGGTTCAGTTCCCTTAAAAGAAAAAAGTACTCAAAGAAACTCATGCCATTTCCTCTTCGGTTTTGAAGTTGAGTTTGATAGAGTTTGCCTTCTTATATAATATAAAACGTTGGCATTCAAAATCAAAATGTTCTCTCTTCTATAAATTTGATTCAAGCGTTAAATACGAAAATTAGATAAATGATTACATGTGCATGGTTGCAATCTTATGTAATTGATTACGTGTGCATGGTTGCAATTTATTTTTCTTTCACACACCTTCCATTTGACTTGATACCACCAGCGTTGACGAATCGGTGCAACGTTAACTCAGTCCATTTGGAGAAACCTCATAAAAACGTCACACGCTAAGGTAAACCGAAGAGCTGGCGTGACGGACCCTCATTATAAGTAAACGGAGACGTGATCCCATTATAAACTTTGCCAAATGCAGTTAATGAATTTTTAATAACACTTTAAACCGCAATTTGGATTAAAGAAATGCTCAGAATAAAACAAAATCAGCTATGAAAAGCAGGTTGGGAATTGCTGGCTCAAGCCAGGATAACAAATTTGCCAAAGAAAAGAGAAATGTTCACTGATTACATTGTAGGGGACGGTACTGGCGACTTTTAAGGGCATATTATATCGTCGTGGCCTAACTGGTTATTGGTCATGAGAGAACACAACATACTTTTACTTCGACTATATTAGGATTACATTCACAATAAAACACTTCAACCAATGTCAGATTTGTTATGGAAAAAGGTCATCAACTACTTACAAAAAATGCCTTGTGGTGTGCGAGGTATTCTTTGTGTTGTTCGGCATACACCTGCTAACCTAAGGTGCTTTTATATAGAAAATTAAAACAAATATTGAAATTTCTCTAAAGGAAAATATAATCTTTAATATCCTACTTTTTGAATTAACTTTTACTTAACTTACTGTCATGTTAGGATAGATAATCCCAATCGATATTTCAGTCACCCCCGTAAATATGGTCACACTTGCCTTTGCACGCTCCTTTTATGTCCAATGACAATACTATGCAGGACAGACAACTTTTCTACATTTCAAAAAGAGGCAGACTATCATTATCCCTTGCTAAAGGTATCGAACAAAATTGGTTCGAGAACAGAATGCGAATTTTAAAAAGCGAAAAATAAATTAGGTAAAGAGTTTTTTTTTTTTTGAAACAAAAGTTTATTATAGTGAATTGAAGGGTGAAAATACATTTTTCCTAAAGTCCCTTTTATGCAACTATACATAACCGCTTGGGGCCATTAGAGAACGTTATTATTATAATTTCTTATAAACTAAAATCTAAAGCACCCAACCGTCTATGTATAGCAACATAAAGTTGATTTGTGGAGAAAATGTATTTTCCATCTTACAGTTCATTAAAATAGAATTTTATTATTTGTGTGTTTCTCAATCTAAATGAGGTTCTGCAGTCATTTGCAACTCATCGCCCTTTTAAGGCTTACAAACTTCCTTTCAATTTCACATTTAATTCGATTTGGAAATTATTTCGCTTTGATAGTCATGCCATTCAGCGCATCAGGTGAGCACTCTTGTGCAAATAATCAATCAAAACTCGTGTCATCACTTTGACAAGTGACAAAGTATTATGGCATTGGTGGTCGTCTCAAATAAAAACGAAAGCTTTGGACAGAGGATATCAAAAAAATAAAAAATTCAGCATATTTGTCGAAGGTGTATGAAAAATACGCAGCAATTCATTACTATGTTGCTGCGGTAAATGTGCGATGGAAATCAGTTTGGGTATTTTTCAATTATGGTTTTGAATAATGATGAGTGTAACACCACAACATCCAGAAGTTGTTTACGTTGTTCACATATATGATGGGAAAAAAACTTCTATTTGATGAGATGTTTGTAAATATTCTTTTATTTATTTATTTTTTTTTTTATTACTCACAATATGAAAACCCCTCTGCCCATTCTTATATATATTTATTATTTATTTATTTATTTACACATGAAACTCAGCTAAAATAGATTAACAGCCGAACTCAATTGATTTCGAGAAGTAAATCTTGTACTAATTATTATTAATAACAAATACAAAGTGCAAATGTATATAAAGAGAAGTAAACAAAAAAAAAAAAAAAAGACGACTAAAAATTACTGTAGAAAATTGAAGTACGTATTTGAAGGCCTTGAAACACTAGCCCATATAAAGCTTGTCGTGGGAAGTAAGCTTTTACTTTTTTATTTATTTATTTACTTATGTACGTACGCAAGAAACTCAGCTAAAATAAATTACCAGTCGAATTCAATTGACTCTCAGAAGTACATCTTATACTAATTGTTATTAAAAATCAATATAACGGGAAGTAAAGGAAAAAAATTAATAATAATTCAGGAGAGAGAAAAAAAAAGAAAGAAGAAAAAACCATGTACACATCTAGCACATAGGCACACCCACAGTCTTTAAAGGCAGCTGCGAGTCAACCTCTAAGCCGTTGCAAACATGGAAAAGCTTGGCTTGAATCGTGGAAACAACTCTGAAAAGGTTATAATCGTTCCGAGAGAAGCGATGAATTCGATGAATTTGACCTTTCTCTACGTAAACTAACAGTTTTCCATTTAGGATTATTCACTTATTCAGTGTGTACGGACGCTGATCATACAATGGTCAAAATTTGCTTTTTCGACATTCATTACTGTTGTCGTTTGATTTGAAAAAATCTGCTGACGAAATCCCAAAAACGCTTTTATTAGGTTAAGAATTCATCCATCTCAACTGTCCATCCATCCATCCATTACATCTCAACTGTCGATTTCGGTATCAACGGTTTAAAAGCGCTGATGTCAACGACAAAGAACCGCCTGGAGGACCAAAAACACCCAGAGACAATGCATTGCAAGACTTGTTTGATTAAAACCCAGGCCGCACTGTCAAAAAACTTTCGAACAATTTTGCAGTTGATGAATCAACTGTTTTTAGACATTTACTAGCGGTGGAAAAGACCCAAAAGGAGGAAAAATGGATACCATACGAATTGACTGAAAATTTTATTTTCAACCGTTTCAACGGCACAGTTTCATTGCATTGCAGGCAAAAGAAGAAAAGTTTTCTATCGCATATTGTAACTTGCGATGAAAAGTGGATTCACTAGGATAATCCCAAGCGTAAAAAGCCATGGGTTAATCCAGGAGGAAAGCCATTCGTATCAACGCCGGAGCGGAATATTCGTGGCCATAAAGTTTTACTGTGCACATAGGGAGATTAGCAAGGCATAGTGTATTACGGGCGGCTAAAATCGAATGAATGAACATTGCTGCAGAAGTGTACCAACAACAATTGAACAATTTGAGCAATGTATTCTTGCAGAAAAGACAAGCAATAATGGGTAACAGACGCAAAGTCATCCTCTTACATGACAACGCTCGGCCATACCTTGCAAGAGTTGTCAAGAATATATTGATGCAGATCGAATGGGAAGTTCTGCCGCACCCAGCGTAGTCAACAGACATAACGCCTTCCGATTACCATTTGTTCAGATCGATGGAGCATGGCTTGGCTGGCACGCGATTTCGAAATGCTGATGTGATGCGAAAATTGGCCAATGAATGGATCGGTGCCGAACCAATATCGTTCTTTCGATATTGTATCGGCATGTTTTGATTAACATACGTTGTACCAATTTTGCTAAATAAAAACATTCATTAACAAAATCAATAGCAATTTAAAGCATAATAGGCACTGACACTGACACGTTGCTTTGATGAAATGCAAATTATTATTTGTATTCATTACATCTTATCAACGTATTAATAAAATTGAAAACAGCAACATGTAGTAAAATTAGAAGCTGTATACTACAAATTGCAGTAATGTGTATATAAGAATATAATCGTAGCAACAGAGAAAAGCAAGGGTAATATTTTATTACCAAAATTAATAGGGATAGTAAACTTAAGAATGTTGTACTATACGTAAGATGTGTACGTACGTGTGTACGTAATATGTATATGTTAGGGTTACCCATGACTAGTAAATTATTTTTATCGAATTTGTTTTACCGTTCCTTTTGTACCGATCATTGAAGCGCAAAAACGTATTCTTCTACAGCTTTCGGTCAAGCGGCCTGTGTTCAAAATATTTTTTTTACAACCCTGTAATAAAATGGCGGCGCACGTACGTTATGCGCCTCATAGTATACTTTTTCATCTTTATGCTTCCTATAAAAATAAAGAAAATTTATGATGCTTACGGACATGTAATGAACGTCAACAAGTGTCAACGTTGTTTCAGAAGGTTTGCTATTGGAGATCTCGTCCGCTCTGATATTCCTCGAAGAGGACGGAAGCCGATCCAAAAGAAGGTATACAAAAATAATCGAGACGCAATGCAAACTCTGCAAAGGTACCGCCTACGCGAAATGACGAAGGCATATAAGCAAAGAGTACGGATACTGAGACAAAGACGAAAAGATTCATCGATCAATTTGCGCTTCAATGCTATTCAGATTTCTTAAAGATTCATTTCCCAGGAGAATCATTACCGGAGATCAAAAATGGATTCTTAGTGTTCCAAAATATGGCTTTCTGCAAACCTAATCGCAATATTAATCCCTAACCATAGTAGAAGAAGAAGAAGAGAGTAACTCGAGTAATATTTTGGTTTAGAAACCCTGGCTTTCTATTAGAGGGGGATTGAAATTATGCAGGAAAGATGGATGGCAAACTGTGCATAAGTGTAATGGAAAATAATATAAGAAATTAAGAAATGAAAACTTGATTTTACTACAAAGTCTGTTTTAGATTACAAAATAATTGATTCCTTAAGGATGCTCCTGTTAGTGATAGCGTTAGCATAGTAATAGTAGAAAAGTAATAAAAGTAAAATTGAAAGCAAGCATACATACCAAGACTGCTAGTGTTGCATTATAAAGTGCAGTAACACATGCATAATAGCACTGTTGCCATAATAAAGTTAACGGACATGGTATTTAGTAACTCGAGCTGGCTAAGACGATGCGAAACCATGAATTTAATAAAGCTTCCCCTGTTTGCTTGTCTGCCGAAATATTTAGACTTTTCGAAAAAGGTTATAATTATGAAGTGACCCTTAAATATTGTTAGATGAACATGTCTTCCCACAGATATACTGACCTTTCCATTCTATTCGCAAAAAGAAAAATATTCCTTTGCAGCGTTATAATTTCAACCCACATTCAAGTAACGTAAAGTTCTGAGCAAAGTCTGTTTTCTCCGTTTTTCCATTTTCTTGAATAAGCCCACTTTGACTCTCACCGCTCTTGCTTTGCCTTTCACTTAAACTTCCTTTTGTTCTTCTGCTATAATTTACTTATGCAAACGGCTAGCTTACAACTTTCATCATATCACTTGTAACATACTGATATAAGATAGTAGATATTTTCGAGGAAATTACTTTCTCGCCCATGTGTTATGTGAATTCTTAAACTTAGGTAGAATTGAAAAACTTTTACTAGTTTGTTTCTACGTACATCTATTTCTACGCGAATAAATGATAGAATTTGCTTACATTTGCTGATGACTTATGATAGATGACATCTTATACAATGCTTATGGAGGATATAGTATTTTCCCGCGCCTAAAAACTTAGGGTGAAAATAATTTCATTCCTATTCTCACAATAACGGAAAAATTGTTTGTCTGTTCTAAAGTAAATACCAATCACTTGTCAACTTACGCAGTCTCTTTCCTTCATTAAGAGCACGTTATCGTTCACTTACAATACAAATTTTTTTCCACTTCATGCCACATACATATGAGTTCATCTATCTTTCGAATTATTAAGCAAGCGAATTGAAATGCTTTCGAGGAAATACCAATTAAAGATTTTTATCTTCACGAGAACACACAGTTCTGATAGATTGAATTGATTTATCGACCATGCAATGTTTGTTGTTAGCATTCCAGATATGTAACAAAATTTGTTAAAATGCGATAAACGAGGGATGTGGGAGCAGAGTAAAAACAGCGTTTGAAAAGCCAGCTTCTTCTCGTTACTTTACGCAGACATTCCTGCTCTTGTTCATTATAGCAAAGGGAAATGTGTACACAATAATATGTTTTACATAAGCTTGCAGTTAATTGGCATTGACGACGAGAATACCAACGAGAAACACGATTTCTTATAATATTTTGCCATTATTCTTGCTTCCTTGATTTGATTCAAATTTAAGTGAAGTTTTTCGACTTAAAAAAAATATTCCGATTAGAAATCGCAAAATGCATTTAAGATCAACAATTACCCCGAAAAGAAAAGGAAGAGAGACTCAACTTTAATTACACCGATCGATTTTGAAAATGACTCGTGAGTTGATTGAAGCTGGCCTGTCTGTTTAACGTCTGTGCAGGTATTTTTGTGTTTAGTCTACATTTCGAAATTTTGACATTTTGATAAAAATTAGTGAGTACACGGAGATACTCTTTTTTTTTCAATTTTGACATTTTGATAAAAATTAGTAAGTACACGGGGATACTCTTTTTTTTTCATTCCGTCCATTTTTCATATCTAGATTCACGGTCAACCTGACATTTGTATTCTGTATTCATAAATAAACGAAATTAGTCCTTTGCTACAACGGCAACCCGCGTAGTATTTCTAACAGGCATATACGTGCATTTACTTTTGGCGACTGAAAGTTATTGAACATTAAAATGACATTGCGGTTACTCTCAAAAAAGAATGCTACAGAAATGTGGTCACTGATTGTTTATAGCACGAATTAGATGATTTCGATTTAAGTGATATGCCATTTTGTTGCATTGTAACACGTGTCGTGACACAATAAATTTTTTGGGGGCACAGCTCAATGACCGCGTAATCTCTTAAAATGCTGATCTGAACTGGCCATAAGTTCTTTGGACTTTTTCGTCAGGGTTGTCTTAAATCGTCATCAGTTGGTGTTTGCGGGTTCAAATTTCAATGCGGTAGACCATACTTGGTCGTAACCATAATAAGCGGCATGCTCCCCACAAAGCTATGGAGTGGTCAAAGACTATTCTTTCCCCACTCCTATCTGACCATCGACTTTTGTATGAAGATTAACAGCGATTTGTGAAAGGAATTTAAGAAATGAAGATAAGTATCCAAATAGGAAATAAAGAAGAATGAAATATAAAAACTAAATGCACACGAGAAAAAGAAGTCTGAAATCAAGTAGAGTATAATAATATACTCCTTTCTTTGACGGCAAACTTTGAGTTTGAAACATAAAATTTGGTTTGTATTTGTTGGCCGAACTTTAAAATGGTCCGGGTCCGCCAAAAACTAAAAAGTCGATATCAAGGGCTTATTATAAATGCCATGGACTAAAATTTCACCAGAACTATGTTGCTCTTTGGTCAAAAAGTTATTCAGGAAGACTAAAGTTCATGATATTCATATTTTTTTAATCGTCTCCTGACATTGGCTGATGGTCGTTTTCTGTGAATGCTCAGAGTGATTAGAGCGAATAAGCATAATTTTCCCGCTTCATTGAAACTATTTCATAAACTCGAATTTTTATACTACATATGTACCATAATCATACACCAGCGCGTCTTAGTCTTAGTTTAGTTGTCGCAAAGGTTGATTTACAAGACTTTTATGTTCAAACATAAGATTTTTAGTAAAACATGGTTTCGTTTTGTTCTCCTTTTCAGATATTATACATGGTAAACTTTTCCAAGATCGCCGTTTCTTGGAAATCGATTATGCCCAGGGTCGAGATGTTCCACCTGGTTATATCTCCAAGATAGCAAAAACTTTAGAGGATTGGGTGCATTCCTGCGAAGCCATTTACAACTGTCTTGACGCGCAAATTCAAATAGCCAATGCCGAGAAGTCAAAGCGTTTAGAAAAAAAGAAAGATATCGAGCAAAAGGTAAGAGAAGAGTCGACATTGAAGAATATTATCTATATATGTAATCGTAGCTCATTGTCATCATTCTAAAAGTAAAGGGATTTTTGTGGAATTGCCTTGTGAATGGTGAGAACCAAAAATTCACCTAAAGATTAATACAACTTTTTTATTTAGCTATTGACCAACGAATGAAATCAATTCAGTTCAGTTTAAATTCACTATGTAAGATACATACGGCACGATGCCTCTAATGGGTTTTTGCTTCTATATCTGGAAGAGAACAGATTCGAAATTTGATGAAGGAATGAAAGATAAAGAATAGAGTATAAGTTTTTTAAATAATATAATTTCACTGCTATGAGCTTAGAATTTCTAAGAAATTCTTTCTTTTTCTGACAAAAGATAATTTAACACTTACGTATGGAAACCACTGTATATAGTTTCCTTTGCTTTCTCTCAGTGAAATTGGTAGATGAATTTAATCAGAATCATCCAAGCTTACAGAGTAGCCGTTCCTATAATTTGCTTAAACCTAGAAATATCAACTCTACTCTTAAAAGGGACTTGGAAGGGACATGGAAGCCCGAAATGACGGGTCTTTTTCTTTAATTTATTTTCTAAAGTGCAACTAATATAGAGGTACATTTTTTTACAGGTTCAGATGTAAGAGGTCTTTAAAAATCTCATAAATAGCAAAAAACCAGTTTTATAGAACCTCTTACAGGTCACAGTCTTCCGTTTAAAATAAACCTTAAAAATATTCTTGAAATACCTTTCGTTATCCAGTATACCATTATCTGGTATCTCTTGAAAGTATTGGCTTAAGAAAACAGAATGTCGTCAATTGTTGGTGTAATTGTTTATCTTTTAAAACGGCGATCAACGATCGTCTATAAAATCAGTTAAAGTTTATCAATCAAAGAAATACTATACGTTTCATCAGCGCAAGAAGCTTTATGTTTGAAATTCAAAGTTGATTGTTTGAGAAGCGAAAGGGATAGGCCCAAACCGAAAACAGTAGTTTCGAGAAGGATACAGTTGAGGTTATGAGTAGTGAGAGTTTTAACCATTTTTAGGTGATAACTTTACTCGAAAAATTGCCTTTCTTGGGGCACATAAAAAAATCCATTCTTATAGTACCTTTTTGATACCTTTTGAATGTTGAAAGATTCGTTTGAAAGGCTGGAAAGGAATTGGCGAAAAAGAAATTCGCTAACTAGCAGCATCCCTTAAGTCAAGTCGATGAACATTTAGTACACTTTGTCTTTTGCTGCTAAGCAGGCGAACGTGAAAATCCTTCCCCTATAAGAAAGTTTTCTACTGGCGTCCCTGTTGCATTGGCATAACCCAATCCTCGGTTTGGGTTTTACTGGTGATATTCGATTTCAATGTAACAGAAAATACAGTTAGTGTTGTGTAATTACTCATTGCATTGTCCACTGATGCACCTTAACTCACTCACAAAACTTCGCCAATTCAGCATAACGTTCTTCTTAATCATTTTCGCTTGTCTTCCTCTGTTATGTTTTTATACCTTATTGAGGCGAAAAAGGTTTATGCAATTATTTCATGTTTCTTATGAAAGTAAAGAGCTCTATATAAGAGTTGTATGATATATTGAACGCTAAGAATTTTTTATATTCATGTTCTATAACGAAGATTTCATTTTAAAGATATATGTGAAAGCTATCGATTAATATTCGACTGATCAAAGGATGAAAATGTTATACCTTTTAAGTCATTTAATTGTATTAAGTGCTTGCATGTATTTTGATCGTTTTTTCACTTGAAAAAGCATACGTTGAATAACTCAATAATGCTAAATGAAAAACTGTGGTTTTACATGGAGAAAGGTCGAAATCATGGAATTTAATCTTAGTGCGCATTTATCCCTCGTATTGGTTAGCCATTTTGAGCAATAGATGCCGCTGATCAGAATACATGCAAACCTTATTAAAACACGATGCACACGTTTAGCGTAAAACTGAAGACGAATCGAAAAGATCGCAATCATCTAATACGGAACCGTCACAATTTTCCTCTTTCCATCTCACGTTTCCTAATTCCATCTGAAGCAGTTAAATATGTTGCCTTAACCAACTCATAAAGAATTTCCGACTAATTGGTTAAGCGCTGTATTACAAACAATTGGCTTTGGTTTGGAGGTGGCAAAGTAAATTTTGGTAAACAACAATGAGGAAATGTTTCACAATGAGTGTAAAAAGCCTTGAGAAGGTCAATGTAGAGATCATTTTCCTTTTCAACAAATTGTAAGAGAATCAGGCATGAAACATTGACGTCGAGGTTAAAATGGACTTGCTTGTAAAGTACAAAATATCTAAAGTGACGATTCACGGGTATTGATATTAGCTGGCCTTTCGGAAATATGGAGAAAAATGATAATTTCAGGAAAAGTTCGTAGGAATTTTCGCAAATAATTCCCAATTTCGTTTATGGCGCTCAACTCGCGTACATTTTTGTGAATACGCGAAGTGTTTTCATTTATCGAATATAAAACGATAGAATATATGAAGGATATGTGCTTCGTACATTGATACACATTTTTTTTAAAAGGATAAACTTTCTCTCGCGACATTTCGCTTCACATAAAAAGTTTTTACAGATATATTTCAAGTTAATAGTTCGCCTCTTTTTTGAAAATAGTCGTCAAAGTGTCCGCAACGAGAACCAAGCAGAGACGTATCTATGGTTGTAAAGCGGATACCTTGCCGTGAAGGTATACAGAGTTCCGTAATGCACGCTCGGCCTCCCGAGCGCGTAATGGAGACACCTTTACGGACGCATAGCGCCTCTGGTGGAAGGGAGGCTCATATTAAAGCTCTGCCTTTTTTTGGATCAGGCTCCCGGGTACAATGCAACTCTATACTGAGCAAATAAGCAAACTTTTCCCGCGGTTTGGGCCAACCACGGCCAGCAATATACTGTTGCGGCTGTCAGGTCAAAGTTGAAATATTGCTTCCGCGGCTTCTGACGCAGGTGGTACAAGGAATAAGAAGAGAAGAAAGTATGCAAGGGTAGTCAGATTTTACAGGTCCCACATGACCCAAAATTCAGTTCGAGTTAAAAGATCTGAAGATCAAGCTGTACAACATAGAGCAATCTTTACTATGTACACGGACATAGCATGCAACATGAGTGCATCGTGACGCTATTAAAAGACCAAACGCCTTTAAGTCGCATTTTGGCTCTACCTTTGGCTTCGAAACCCTTAATCGCAAAGTTAAAACACATGCCCCTCATTCTAGCTGAATATGTAACGTTGGACTTCATGAATTTAGTCTAACCTAAGCCTTGGTTCGCTCATATCATTTACGTGTAAAAATTGTGTTTAGTAAAAAATGTTCTTTTACTTACTTTAAGCTTTTACTTTACAAATACTTGTATTTTTAATTCTTAAAAACCTTTGCAGATAATTAATTTGAAAAAAGCATTTAAGACTTCACAAATTAGTGATAATGACGATTCTATGCAAATTGACGCGCGCAAAACTTCCGCGACTAATCCGGAAGTGCGTAAGAAAACTTGCCGAACAATTAGACCTACGGGTAAGCTACACTAAGAAAATATACAAAAAGTTTACCGAGTAAACAATTTTCGATTTTATTTTTTCTTATATACCTCGTAATAAAAATGAAAACTCTTTTTATTTTGTTTTTGTTCTCCTTTTTTCTTTTTTAAGAATTAATCGCAAAATAAAAGATACAAACGTTTATTTTTCTCTTTTTACAGATTTCTTTAAATTTAATAAGTGATTTCTAATAAATGAAAGACTCATTTACAATAGCAATTCCAAAGAAATGCTATCTTCATACAACACCAACTGCAAGTCGTAATTATGATGGACTAACAAACAAAAAAAAAAAAAAAAAATAATAAAAAAAAAATAGAAATAATATGAATTTTCATTTAACTCCTGCTCGAAGGCTTACAAACAACGTAAAAAGAATAAAAGTACACTCTACCATGTTTCATACATAAGCTATTTTTCTTATTCGGATTAAAAGTAAAAGAAGAAGAAGAAGAAGAAGAAGAACTGAATTAAAACTTTTCCAATTCATATAATTTCCTTATTTGTTTATAATCAATTGCATTCGGTTTTTATAAGCTTTTCACTACACTCTCATTTCTTCATTTCGAAAATGAATATTTTATCGGTAAGTAGCAAAAATTTTCTTCGTTTCCTCGTATTTGAGCAGCATTTAGATTAAGTCGGAAATTGATATAAGGTTTGAATTTATTTTATTGTTTTTTTTTTTTTTTTTTCTTAATGATTTTCGTTGACGATCGATGTCCTCAATTCATTTATATAGCAGCCGAGTTTGTGGACATCAATCGTCGACGTATGGAGGGGAGGAATAAACATTTTGTCAAAACGTTTGGAACATCGAGTGCGGAGCTTCAGCGTGTATGCATAAAGCTATATGTCCTTGATCAATATCATATTTTGAATAGATTTAAGCTTTTTTGTTCGTCCATTGTTCCCTCTATCCGTTTGAGTTGATTCGTGTGGTCAACCTTCCCCGGTTGCTAACATTTTTGTCGTTACATATATCGTACACCAAATATAGTGATAAAAATTTCCATTTACTGTACAAAATGAAAGGAATCGGACGCGTCCATTCAATTCCGAAGACGGCTTAATGGTCCTAGGATCGCTGACCGATGCAATATTATAAATATTTTATTATATTAAAAAAATATGCCTATACGAACTTAAAACTCATTTTCTTTGAAAACGACAATCCCTTTAACTCCACGAATTTTCATTTTTGTCAATCAAATTTTTACAATATCTTTAAAGTAGCATTCTAAAGAGAATCACGTAGGGGATTTTCGACAACTTATTTTAAACATTATTTCTTTAAAAAAAATTGCTTTCGTTTGCTCAAAAGTTGAAGTGCTTCATTCAAATCACCAAGCGCACAGCAATCAAGATGTTTGAAATTATGCTCGTGCTTCGCTACTTGTCGGCATGTAGACTGTGCGTCTATTTTTTGTCTTTTTTGACTTTGTTTTTCTTTTTAAATTCAAGTTAGCATCAGTTACGCTGTTATTGTATGTAAGTGCTGCCCTTAAATAATCTTCATCTCATCTTTCTTATTTCTTCTAATAAGCCATTTTGTTTGCTTTATGTGAGGAGTGGTCGATAAAGTGATCCGATCGGAACCATCTTCAATGGTGTTCGCCAAGAACATGTCCGTATATCAAATTTCATCAAAATATCTCAGAAATTGCAATCAGCAGAAACAAGAAAACAAAAGAGACAGGCAGACAGACAAGCTTAGATCGACTCAGGAAGTGGGCCTGTAAAAGATGGGTCTCCTCAAATTCTTCTGGATATTGTATACATCGCATCGCACAAAGTTAATGTACCTGTATACTACCAGTGGTGTAGGGTATAGAAAGGATAACAAACCAAACAAAGCTTAAAACACTGGTGCTATATCTTCCAAGCTACACTATCTAATCGCTTCAGTATGTTCACTTTTTAAAGGATCTCCAATCAATTTTACTAAAGGCTAACAGATCGATCTAATGGAATTGAAATTATCTCGTTTTTTTTTTAATTTAATTTATTTTCAAACATTTAACTTAACTCATAATCCATTTGTATACACTATCCTGAGATCCCAACTTATTGTTCTTTGCCGGGATGGCTTTTGATGTATTCAAGAGCCTTTAAAACGTGGGCGGGTACGGGTGGTGGTGTTGGCAATAAATCGCTGGCTGGATGATAACCTTGCTCGTCAGCCACGTAACTGACCTTAACATGTACACCTTCAGGAGAAACCCATTCGAAATGGCCATCTGCGTTTCCATGGACATCACCGTGGGCGGATGCTTGGATGTGATTGCTCGTCTCAAAATCGTATTTGAAACCATCAGCTTCAACATTAACATCCATATTTTTGGTTTCAGCATGGGCTTCTTCCCCAGCGGCTGCCACGTGGGCGATCAAGGCGGTGATAAGTATCTAGCAAATAAAGGCAGGCGTGCATATTAAATTAAAGAAGAAAGAAAAAGAAGGACTTTTTGCCTTTACTTACGAACTTAAACATTTTCTTTTCTTGTGTTGTTTGTGATTTGTTTGACTAGAACAGACAAATGGAATTGATGCCTTGTTCAGCTGTTGATAACGTTATTTATATCGCCTCAAAACCGCAAATACTAAAAAAAAAGAAGAATATAATCTAGTTTTGAAAGCTTTCGATATGAAGACGAAAAGAAGAGCTATTACTTTCTAATTGCACGAGTATTGAAAGTTGTGGTTTCGCATGCGGTTACTTTCTTTTTTTTTTTCAGTACACCTTCAAGCCTTTTAACATTTTTATACAATTTTTTATAGAAATTTCTTACAGAGTTTAAATTTCTTGAGCTATAATGGAGATGTGGCGAGAGATGCTGTTTACACGTCTTGCATAATTTCGAATGTTATTAAAGATCAATAAACATTTGCCATCAAATGTTTCTGAAGTGGCATCTCAGCGTCCTAAACATAATTTAAGGAAATTGTGCATAAATTCTCCTCAAGTCAATCCGTTAAATACTTTATTGCTACACAAACAATTGTGTACATTAAACAATAGTGAAATGTAAAGCAAAAGTAAACTTCAAGCAATACACTGTATAGTATATGGTGACAACAATAGCAAGAAGCATAGCCATTAAGACGAAGTGTTCGCTGCACACAATTGCATACATGCGTAGATTTGGTTAAACTTTACAATACGTACGTACTTATGTACAGATATGTAAACTTTTCATCTGCTTAAGCAGATACACAATATGCTCAAGTTATTCACTGTTATTTATTGTAAAGCAGAGCGGTAGACGAGTTGAAATTAACTGCGGGATACTATAGAATAGGATTTGTATTGCAAGTTAAGATGAATGGGTTAAGCCTTTTAGATTTGATGTAAATAAAGTAAATTTTTTGATTTTCATTGTGGTCGGCTTCTTCTTTTTGGCCTTTTGCTATATGAGATTTTTTGTGCCCCTCTTGAATGCGACGCTTGCAACCATTGACATCCATCCCCCAGTGTATGAGAAAGTGTTCACTTACATATCATTAACGTAATTTCTTTAGAGTTTCGTTTAACCCGTTAATTGCTTTATTCAAGTGCCACAAAAACATCTGATGTCGCTATTAGAGGTAAATGAAATATATTTTCCGTAAAAGTAGGGGTTTCCAGTTGGTCGACGATCAACTACACCACACCACTTCATTTAATACAATTCTTCATTTATTTTCGTCATAAAGTGACGATAACTTGACCTTGTTTTCATCTAATGGCATATTTATTGCAGGAGCTGTTCCATCGAAGAGGGCCCAAAATCTCTACTCGCTTGGGCTTAATTGATAAAATTCTTCTTGTCAAACACCTGTTTATTGGCTATAAAGTATTACAGATTACACTTTGTTACCGTACAATGGCCCACTGCTTATGAATTTTTTTTATATAGGGAGGGGCTCTAGCAATAAACACACGTAATCCAAATGTAGTTTGACGAATTCTATGTCAAATTACTCTTATAGACCAATTTCCACCATAGAATGCTAAAAAAATGGACTGTTTTGATGCATGTTTACTCTTTTCTTCAGGATCATTATATGGGATAGGGTGCACAATATATACCTACATTATCCGAATTTTGTACATTTTGTTGCATTATGTGGTATTAAAGAGCCATTCTCGCTTTAAAATGTTAAAAAAAGGATCCTTTTGACATATAACAGCTTATCTTTCATCGGACAGGCAGTTTAAAACGTTAGCCTATTCGATCCATATATTTCAAAAAAATTTGGTCCGCCGTAGTAGTATTGCTCAAAAATTTTTGTCGCGAAATTTTGGAAATACCATTTTTTAATCGTGAAAGTGATACATTTCCAATAAGATCCGTCCTTGGTCTAAAATACTTCTTCAGGGGGATAAGCGTGATTAAATCGATTTAGAAAGTGGATTTGAATCGATTGGTATAACGAAAGGTGTGTCTATTTTAAGCAATTCTGACGGTCGTGCGGCGTTTGCACAATGAAAAGGCATATTAGTATATCGGTTTTTACATACGAACGTACAACTCTGCTAATTTATTTGTTCGACATTTCAAAGACGAAATTGGCTAATAACAGCTCTCGCAAAAGAGCTCCTTTCCTTTAGCCCCTCTTATGGTACCGCTGCGTTTTCGCACACAAAACAGTAAACCAAAAATTTCTTGAAAATTTATTAGCCTTTGAAATTTCAATTTTGAAAAAAAGTGCCGTCGATTTGAAATTTATTTTATAAACGCTTCGAATAGTCCTTAAAACCGAAAATTTTAATCCATTTAACAGATGCATCGATTATGACTACGAAATCTTATTTTACTTCCGCGGTTCAATTTTCAAGGCCATCGAATGAAATTTGAGACTATTGCTATGGTCAGTGCGAAGAGCGAGTTCGAACAAGAAGTGTAGGGTTTTAAATTTCAATTTTGAATAGAGTTCTATTACTACCAACCTGTGGTGCATGCATCACTCGTCGTAAAAATGCGCACCCGATCTAACACATATGTGCTCACACTGTTGACAAACCCATATGATTTCTGGATGGTAGCAGACTTCAAATGCAGTGTATTATCATCGTCATGTCAGGTGGCTTTCAAACTGTTCCTAAATGATCGATTGTAAGGAAAGACGTTTAAAACAGATTAGCGCTTTTCAAGCGAAAGATTGATTTTATGGACCACCCTTTCCAGAATGCCTTCTTCGTTTATATTAATGGGATAAAATAAAAACGATAACGATATTTTCTCTCGATTACGGACAAGAAAATCGTTACATTTGGAACCGACGTTTTATGAGATATAGCGATTCAATATACACAATAAATCCTATAAAATTTATTGTCGGAAAACGAACAAGATGTCGATGATTTTGAAAGACCGCGAAATGTTTCCGAAACTGTTTTCTTTTATATGAAACTGTTACTTACACACCGTCGATTTAAATGTTTTATGAAAAGTTAACAAAAAAAAAAAGTCGTTTTGCAATTAACGGGTTAATGTTTCGTCAAATGAATGCGTACATTTAATTTGTTCTCAAACTTACTCAAGGTAATTGAAAATTTTTGCTTAACATCTTTTCATAATCAGTGCACTACATATCCATATAAATTAATAATTAATTACTTTTCGGGTTTTGGAATTTTCACCAAAGTTTCGTTTGAGATGAAATTTGAAAAGTTGGTGTTAATCAAAACTTTTCTATCAAATATTGTCTCTAAAGTAATTTGGATGTCGAATTGACGCTATCGTCAGTCACTGACTTTCAACAACTATAATTTAATTAAAATAAACATTCGTAAATAAAGGTAACTTTTTGTGATTTACTTGCAAAGCCACATAGTTTGATTTAAATCTGATATATATATATATATACGTCTCACAAAGCATGTGGTGTGTAGATTTTGGAGCTTAATCTATGTTCACTTCTTGCTTGTGGTTAAAAAAAGAAGGAACAAGTTGCTGAGCTTTCCAAAACATTGCAGTGAATGTAATCATTTTTCATTATATTAATTTTTTTTTTTTTTAATTACATACATAATTTACAATCTATCTAGAAAGATAATAAGAAATAGTTTATATCAAGATGGGGCAAAATAACAAATTTTATTGTCCTTAAAGGGGACAATATAGTAATGCACAGTACATAAAAAATGTTTAAATAAATAAAAAGAAATTATATAAATTTAGAAAATTCATTAAATTATTATCTAGAATAAATTTAAATTAATTTATAAATGGAAGATACAGGATAAGGTGTGTTTTCAATTTTCTTATTTCATTCGATTCATTCAAAAGAGGTATTGCTCAGGGATTTACATGGTTTCCCAGTCGGACCAAACATTTTGAGGAAATGTATTGAATTTGATTTTTGATGAATGGAAAGCACGGGGGGTCATGAATAGGTTTCTTCCTAACGAACCACGTGGCATTAACAATAAGCCGGAGTGTTTTAGATTGATATTTTTATGGTATTTTAACACTAGAGTTACTGGCTGTTCCCCTTAGTTGTATGCTGTAAGTCCAAATATGTTGAAGGATACTCTTATATAAAATGCATTTATTTTTATTCTGATTGAGTTGAGAGTCTGGACGAATTAGCCAACAGAGTCTTGTGTTTTTTAAGCCAAGTTGCTGGCGTTTAGCTTTAATACAAATTTTCCATGTTAATCTTTGATCTAATATGTAAGCCGAGATTTTTTGATAGGGACATTATTGTCATTCAAAAATAGCGAACGACAAGAATCTTTATTTGGTGTGGATTTTTCAGCATTTATTTTGATACTCCATTTTTTCAACCAAAACGAAATTTTGTTTGGGTGAACTTATAGTTCGTAGGTAACATTGGATGAAAATGGGACTGCTGTGCCACCACCTGACGTTTGCAGTTAAAATTTTATCAATGATCGGAAAATCTGAAGTGAAAATTGCATAAAGTATTGAACTTTGAACAACACCCTGGGCAACTCCATCTTCAATTCTATATATATTGCATATGTCATTTTCAACTTTAACATAGAAATGTCTGTTTTGCAAATAGGAGTTAAGAAGCAAATACGTGGTAGTTGGAAGAAATTTTTTAAGTTTGAAAAGTAGTGCAACATGCCAGACCTTACACCTTACCTTTTTCTACATCAAGAAATGAAAATCTTCGCAATAAATTTCCCTTTCAGTGGCTTCTCTGATATACGGAACCCCTGTTCTGTTTCCTGAAACCGGACTGATGATCAGGTATAGTAAGTCTTTGCTCTAGAGCTGTGAGTAGTCTTCGTAAATGGATTTTCTCAAAAAAAGTAACCAGTAAACTAATTGGTCTGGACGAGCTTACCATCATTTTTACGTGCCTTATAGATTTTCAAATCAAATCTGACTGGTTGAAAATATATATGTGATAATCTGGCCGGGTTTGTTAAGCGGCAAGAAAGATGTTCAAGGTGATATTGCCGCAGATCGGAAAAGGTTACTTTTAGGACACTTTCAATTTTGAGAAAAGCGCATTGTATTTGCGAGGAGTGTAAGGCTGTATAGCTTTCTTCGGGGCATGTTTTGCACATGCGTAATACTGTGCTGGCCAGAAAGAATTGTTCAGAGAGAGATAATAGAATGGCCGTTTTAGAAGATGTGTGCCCGATCGGCAAGGAGTGTATTACTCTGTCGACTTAGAACTACCTATAGACCATACGCCGTTCGTAACTACAGTACGCTTATCGCCCCGTGCGATAGCCTCAATTAGCAGGCAATTGACATTACAAAGTTTGAAGACCACAATCTCGATCAGATCTGGATTGTAAGCTTTTTAAGTGACGTGTATTGAAACAACGCCAATCAAGTATATTTTAGTTCTTTAAATTCAAAGCAATTATATAACATCGTAGTGCGAATATTTTCATTCACACCATTACCTTGTGTACGCTTTGTGTTTGCGATGTAAACCGGAAATCCTTTCATTCGATACAATGACCGTCAATCATGTATGTAGTATATACACATCCATATGGCGAGTCATATTCGAGAGCTTTTTTCTTTTTTCGTAAAATTGCACAAGTTAAAAAAACATATAGTCGAGCTAGATCGACTAATAAGTACTCCGCACTAAATCGTAAGTGCAACTTACAGATTAAACGCAAAAATACTGGACAGACAGACAAGCTTAAAAATTTTCTATAAAATGATTCTAAATGGATAGGTTTGAAAGAAGGTGTGGCTGTCTGAAGTCCTTCCGGACGTTACAAACATTTAGTATACAACGAATAGTGTAGGGTATAATTATATTTACACGTATAGATAGACTTCTTTTTGCTTATTGTAAGCGAAGGGTTAATTTGATTTCCAAATTTCATAAGTTCATAATCGCTACAATCTTGATATAGTAAACTGGAATAAGGGCGAGAACTTTCAAAAGTATCGATTTTGCAGGTTTTTAAATCTATATGAGGGTTAAGAAAAAACTCGAAAGCAAGCTTGTTTTGCGATACAAAGGCCTAAATTCGCTGTTATAGATGGTCGAGAGTATGTAAACTTTATTAAACTAATTGACAAATAATGTGTACGATCAGCGCATGTATAGGTAAGCGCATGCATTAAATGAGTTTTATGAAAGGAATTGAAAGGTTGACCAAGCAAAAGAGTTATGAAAATCATAATTTTCGTCTACATTTCGTCGTTTGCTTTCAGCTCTTCATTTATGAGTTCTTGGAAGCACATAGTTGCTGTTGCCTACGGGAAGGTCGTTATCCTTTCAAAAATACATTACAAGTTGATTTGCTGAAGCGCTCAATCCCTGAGAATACTGAGGAGCTGCACAATTTCGGTCGTTACCAACAATCTCGCTGATCCATTTTCTGCAGCGATTCGAATTTTTCAAAAATTCTTTATCAAGTCGCATAGCAAAATAAACTTATCGCGGGCGAATAAGAATTTTAATAAAAAAAAATTAATAATAAGCAATTTGTTAAACCTTATATTGAACTTGTGGATAAAATAAAATGGAAAAGAGAATTTGCTATTATTTTGTAGCACTTTAATGTAGATTACTATCAACGTTATAGTCGTTTTATTTAGTTTGTGTGAAACTTGGCTCGGTTTGCGACAATTTTCATTCAAGCCATTCGTGAGCGTAATTTAAAAGTTAACTAAAAACTTCTCCTAACATCATTAAAGAAAGCGTAATGCTTGCTTCTCTTCCCTCTTCTCTTTACGTTAAGCAAGGAATCTTCTTTGTGGCTTTGCACGCGTTGTCTATTTCATTATACGATTTTTTGTACATACGTATAAAGTCAAAGTTATCATCCATCATAATGTATATAAATTATGTCACAAATTTTAAACGCAAACTGCTTTTGTGAATGCCTTCTTTTTGTCTTTAAGTTTTTTGTAATATATTTAAAAAGCAGACACAAATGACCGAATCAAAAAAAAAAAAACTACTAAGAAAATTATATTCGGTTCTGATCGAATCTTTTATACCCGTTACCGTTATTTTCGAAAAGAAGAAAACGAGCTACATTTTCGTATTCTATAACATTAGGCTAACTTTTTCTATTTTCAGATACTACATAGTTAGGCAAACGGATAGACGGACAGACAAACAGACGGACATGCCTAGATGTATTCCGAATCTGTACCTCAGCGAATATTTATATACTTTTTGGGGTTTTTGAAGATTGCTTCTGCATGTTATAAAGTTATTGAAAAAAAAATTAAATTTTCATACACTCTAATATTAGGTAGGCGTGGTCAATTTCTCTGTTTTCATATAGGTACTGCAGCATCACCCATAGAAGATACGTTTAAATTTTTGTAGATTTATCCTAACCGAAATCTAACCTAGAAAACCTAATTTTTATACCTTTGCCAAGGGAGGTGCACTTAATTCGCCTTTTACTGCGGGCATGTCCTATTATACGTTAATAACAACGTGCTTGCAAGAATTCCTAATACTTTCGACTCATATAAAAAAATCGAGAGAATGTTTACTATTTGTCTAGAGGGACGGACAGGCATATTTATATTGATTTGGAATCTAATAGTGACCATACGTTGATGCTTTCTATGACGAGACCTTATAGTGTCTGCGAAGCTTCCTCCTGAGCCTTGCAAACGTTTTGACAAAATGATTATGCCATCAATCTTCAATGCTATGCGTAAGAAAAAAAAAAAAGACTTGCAAATGTCAAGAGGTGCTAAATCTGCACAAATATATGCTTGACTGGTTTTTATGCCAATTTGGAATCTTTATTTAATTTTCATTCTTTTATTTTATTTATTTTTTTTTTCTTTTTTGTCATGTTATAGACTTCAAAAGAAAGTGAAAAATATTAAATTCATTTTTAAAGCAAACCACTGAAATTCCTTACGGCTATTCACAAAAGAATGCTTAACAAGTTTCTTGAATTTTTTAGAGAAATACAATGTATCAACAAATGAGGCAATAAAAACCAAGCAAGAAATTTATGCTCGGCTTGACCGAATTTTTTCATATACACAACGTGCTTTCAGAAGCTACGAAAGAAAGTGTTTACGTTTGGACAGACGTTTTCAATGACAATGTAAGCAATGTAATGTAAGTAAGCGAAGTTTCCGCAACGTACAGATGGCAGGTACTGTACAAAGTAATCGAATGGAAGACGCAATGAAAGTCATCGGTTAATTGGTTGAAGTTAGTCTTTAACTCTGACTTGCTTGGACTTAAGTCACCTGTCTTTCCAATGCTTGCATATAGTTTCGAAACAATCGAAACAGTTCACGGAATTTAAGCCAGCTAAGGAAATGTTGCTAACTTAATCATACTCTTCACTTAGCTTAGTCATAACTGCATAGTTTCAAATATGCGATAAATTGATTATATATTCTTCCTAATGTCTGTATTTTTAAGTTTCTTATTAGAATAAATATATGAAATGATTTTTGAGAGGTTATGCACTCGATTATCGAGTATAATGAATGGCACTATAAAACCTTTGCGTAACATGAGCGAGGTAACGCTTGGTCTTCTCTCAAAATTCTGGAACGTTTTACGACTTTATGTTGCCAATTTTATTAAAGTCCACATTGACACACAACAGAAAGGGTATAGAATGCGTATATAGCTTATAAAGCTACCGCCTCATATATCATAGAATAATAAATGCCGGTGATGCACCCATTTTCCGTTTTCTTTCACTATGGTTATTGGACTTTTGTCTTCTCTATACACGTGCCACGCTAAATCAATTTCTAAGTCGATTAATCGATTTGAGCTAATCGATCAAGGTATCGATCTAACATTCAGAACAACCATATAATTGATTCATAAGAAAAAATATCGGGCGAAAATGAGAACAAGAGGCTAATGCACGTGCTTTCAATATTTTCAAAGTGAACGAGTAGAGGAAAGAGAGTAAAAAAATTAATTATGTGAAATGCTGGCCATGATCTCTGCATTCTTTCGCATAGTGGAATCAGAATTACAAGCTTTAAAGTCGACTTAAAAACCTTCCTTCTTACTGCTAATCGCTTGAGTTTAAAAGTCAGCCAAAATGTTTCATCAGTTCTTGTGAATAGTGTGACGATTGCCGGAAAGTTATCGAGTCTATGCAAGAAAAAAATGTTTTTCTTTGTAAAATTCGACATTTATTCATCAACATAATTTCTTTCAAGAATTACACAAGCAGTGCAACGATTCCCTACCGTTTCGATAACTTTTTTATAGGAAGATTTTTTTAGATCGTCACAATACATTTCAATTTTCATTTAGTTCACAATCTCTTCTTTAGAACAATCGTTTGAGATCTCTCTAACCATAATAGCCGCTGGAGGCTAAATCTTGAATGGACAGACGTTCGAATTCAAATTCATACAATTTTAACAATGTACGCACGGACTTCTGACTTGGTGGGTTTTTTGCAATGCGGTCGGTCAGTTTTCTCATGCCCACAGCTTGATTCAACCTGTGACGAACAAATTTTTTGTGCATGATCATGGCCTCTGATATCTTCCTACACTTAATTTGGCAGTGCATCAGTACCCTTTGGTGAACTTGAGCGATCAATGATTACAGTTTTTAGCCGTCATTTTGAAACAAGCCGCTTTCAATTCATTTGCCTAAAGCGGATCAGAGTTATTGTAGTGAAAAAGATATTTATAATGATAGGCCAAAACACGATGTTTTCTATTTTCAAAAAAACACATCAAACTTTGGTCAAATAACAATTGCGCGTTTAAACTAACTGAACTTTGTTAGGTGCTTATCAGTGCATACGCGAATATTTTCCCTAACCTTTGCAGCCTGGTGCTGTCATCTTCAAGTTCATTACGGAAATTTACATATAACAAGCGTATATGCGGCGTTGTCACCTGCATTTTAGGGAGAGAATTGTCAATACCATGTATGATGGATATTTTGTCGTTTCTTAATATCGCATGCGATCTTCATTTTGTATTAAATTTTACTTATCGACATATAACATGAAAGAGATTTTTTGAAGTTTGTTCTCATATCAAAAGCCAATGGAGCTAATGAAGGATTGCATTCTTCCGTATTTTATATTGATCTCCTACAAGTAATTGATCTCAAGACAATTCTTTTTGTTTTTTATTATTCTTTCTTAAACCTACTTGAAGAAAATAAACGCCTAACTCTATTTTCTTAGACCTTTGAACTAAGAATATCTGAAAAAAGTTATAGATGTTTTTTTAATTTGTTGCATGGCTTAATAAGTTATAGAAGATAAGTGTGGCTTTGTCAAGTCTGTTTGACTTGTTAAAATTATTGAAAATACAAACTGACTAACACTAATTATAAAACTTTTGAATGAAACATTAATTTTGTAATGCCTTTAAAATTCCCGCAAATAGACAAACGAAGACAAAATTCTAGCTAAAAAAGTCGTACTTTATGAAATTTTAACGCATTGTTTCTGCCATTCAGTAAATCTTCCCTAATAAGTATGATCTAAATGATAAATTAAATTTTATAATAATTTTGGTTAAGTCATTTAGAAAAGAATAGCAAATTGTGATAGAATTCTATGCACAAACTACAAACTACATGTGTTCGTAATGAAGCAAGTTTTATTGATCGAAAGAAATTTCTCTAGTGATAAATTTTAATTAGAATTTTGTTATGAATTGTTAATAAGTTTAATGTTGTTTTGTGCTTATTTGAATATTAAAATTTAATATTATGTCCCGTTAATCCCGTAACCGAAAATTATCAACTCACAATACCAGTTCAATTGCTAAAATTATTTTAATAATGAATTAACTTTTTAAAGTATAAAAACGCAAACATTTCGAGCAATTAGTACAGTTTCAAAAGTGTGTTTAGAAGCTTTACAATAAAACTTATCGTGAAAATGTACAAATTTGTGAGTATTTGTGAAGAAGAAGATATTTATATGAAAGGTTTCTTAAAAGAATGCATTCACTTTTAGTACGTTGTTGCTGCTTTATTAGCTTGCGTTGCCGCTGCTCCTGTTGACGAGGATGTTCACGCCGAAGTTAAGGAATTGAAATCGGACGTACGTGCTGATGGCTTTGATTTCACTTTGGATACTACAAATCATATCCACGAACAAGCTTCCGGCGATGCTCACGGCAACATTCATGGTGACTTTGAATGGGTTTCACCTGAAGGTGTTCACGTTAAGGTTGCCTATGTAGCCGATGAAGAAGGTTATCACCCATCCAGTGATTTGTTACCCACCCCACCTCCGGTACCCGAGGCCATCTTGAAGGCTCTTGAATACCTTAAAGCCCATCCCCAAAAGGAAGAACCCCACCATTAAACAAACATTATGTGAAAATTTCATCAAGTTTTGAAAGAAAATAAATTTGCTTCTAAAAAAATATTTTCTATCAATCTCTTAATATCCAGAGATTATCTTCTAGTTTGTGGCAGGACATTAAAATTCAGGTGGAAAAAGCAATATACGGGCTATTGTTTTTAAAGTTTTAAAAACTTGGATCACAAACAAGGATAAGAGTGTTTCACGAACATGAGCGTGTGATAAAAAATTATTTCAAACACAAGTAAAAGCGCTATAGTGGATCACGGGCCATCATATATCTACACTATCATATATCGTACACTACACTATCGTTTATCATTTATAATGGCCTTGGTCGAAAAGTGCTCCGATCCAAATCATTTTCAATGGCGTTTTTGTATATTTTAAAGATTCAGGCTTATAGATTGAGCACACAAAACAAGGCGGACAGACGGACAGACAGACTTGAATCGACTCGGAAAGTGACTTTAAATCGATCGGCATAATAAAGGATGATCCTCCCGCGTCATGCGTACATCCGCACAAATTTAATACATTCTTGTACCACAAGTGACTTAAGGTATAAAAATTGAGCATTTGATTTACTCCAGAGATTAACTAAAGTTACTGTGGTGCAACACTTTCAAATTCATGACCCAATAACTTCTTGTATTATAGTCTATAACGAAATGGAATAAATAGGCTCTTTACTAACGCAAAATTCTAAACAAGTTGTCTATGTTTGTTTAACTTACTAGAAATATCATAGGCTAGGTTCGTAGAGGTTGGTTTAATACCATATGCAAATATGTTCTAAGTAAATATGTTTAATAAAGTAAGCTTGAAATAATTTGTGAAAATTGTGGGAGATAGTGTGAAAAATATTCTGAAGACCAAATTCGCTACACATTCGGCTCACGCTAATGTCTTCTTATTCATCTCCTTTTCGTTTTTTGTGTTCTCTTTAACATAAATATCTCGACTACTAGACAAGAAAGCCATAGCTGGTAAAAGTGAAAGGGGAACATTATAAACCGGTGCCAGTCAGAAAGACTTTTGTGTGCCGCAAGCATCATTTCAATGGATGCTAGACATTTGTGCACACATTGCACACATTCAATAAACTTTTTATATTTTTATAACTTTTATAACAAATAAAAACCGTTTTTCCTTTTTGAGGCTTTTCACAGTACATAAAGTGATACAAGGAATGCAATCACTTGATGCTCCATAAAGGTGTTCAGTTATATCTATATATATATATTTTTCTCAGATATAAAAAAACCGAGTGTTAGATCTTAAAATATTTAAGCAAAATAAATAAACTGCTCCATCTGTTGTAATAAATTATTCCCGAGACCCATACGTAGACGTCCTCTCTAACAAAAAATTCATAGCACTTTTAAAAAGTTTATCAAAATTTCACATTATTTCACTTAAATTGGGGTCACTCTAATGCAGCTAGTTTTGTCTTATATATTTATTCACATGTTCAAAATTCAGCTGCATATATAGATTCAGCTGAATTAAACGACATTTAAGATTAAGACTAATAATAATACTAAGGTTAACAATTGCAAGGAGAAAAACAAAGAGGAAGAAAAGCTTGTATATCTTTGGCCCAAAAGCACCCTCAAAGCCCAAATACCTCAAACTCAGAGCGTAGCATGAAACGAATGCAGGCAAGCAAAAGCTTAGCTACTGATTGTAGCAATATTACTTAGTATGTTGAAGGATTGTAGTGCAACATTGAAAAGTTGTTGTAAGTTTCGGTTTAACACCAGAAATACCGCATCGGTCAATATGATCATTTTGGACTTTTGGTCTTAAAAAAAATGGTTATAAAGCATGTAAAGTCCCAAAATGGAAGGGTGGCAACTCAATTTTATTCTGACGCAATTGCGGTCACTTCTGGAGTTTCTGGAAGGTGTTACTTACGACCTATTTTATTTATACTTTACATTAATGATCTTTCTTCTTAAATCTTTTCATGTCGTCAAAATATTTTCGCCTTTTAATTTGGAATTTCATCCATGTCTCGGCCAAGCTGATTTAAACAATGTACTAACTTGGTGCTCGTTTAGCTCTGTAATATTAATTCAAAAGAAATGTAAGAAGCTGTCGTCTTAAAGATGAGACTTGTCTTCAACAGGATATTTTATTGATTCACTCAGGTTGGAAAGTGCGTTTCTCAATCAAGGTGCTCGATCATAAACTTCGATTTACATATTCAACAGTCTTTCAATAAAACTAGATCAGTGCTAAGCTTTATAAAAAGCGGGCCGAGGCAATACGACGACTCATAAGGAAAGAAAATACTACGATCTTTACTTGAATATGCCTTGGTTCTATAGTCACCCTCGCATCGTTGCCTTGTCAATTCAAGTGAGTCTTTGCAGAAGCAATTTCTGTTTTTTGCGCTACGAAATTTAGGTTGGGGTCCATCAGTATTAAAGTAGTTTACTACTTATATCTTTACATTCGCTGGAAAACATAGGGAGGGATTAGCCATTACTCTCACGGAAAAGCTGATAAGTGGTGTCATTGACTCGCCTATTTTGCTAAGTGAGATTAACTTTAATGTTCCCATCTATCAGTCAATGAATTTAATTTTTATAAAACCTAGTCAATGCACGTCCCATTATGAAGTTTTTAAACCACTTAGTGTTCTCAGTAAAGATCTAAATCTGCTTTATAACCTAATGCCGTTACCGGATCTTCTTAGTTCCATTAGAAGTATTCTTTTTAATAGACGTGCACTGTCGACGTCATATTTAAACTGAAATTTATATCTTTGTAATTGATCTACGATCCGCCAACATACGAAATAATTTTGGTAAATTTTTACTAAGCTTCGGTATATTAACACTGGTTAATTTTTGCTATGTGTTTACGATGTGCACCCTTAGTCAATGTATATCTGCTGCTGAGTGTGTGTGTGTGGTTGAGCTAGATGAATGTGTGATTTTCTCTTTGCTTATTCTTTCTAAGGTTTTATGCTAATCTAATTAAGACGAAGTTAAGCTTTTAACTTTAAGGATTGCGTAATTCAGCTTAATCTGTACTGAAGTTGAATTCTCTCTCTCTACATACGCAAATGAATAAATGAATTCTAACGAAACGTTTCAAAATTTCATGAGATTTTGACAGTTAGTTCACTGGCCTTAATCCCTGTGAGTGTTAGCGGTGATCAAGAAGATTTATATGTAGAGGAAGAAAGTGTAGTACTCGGGCACTTTCGACTTGTAAGTGATAACATTTGAAACACTGGAACGGTGCTGCATAGAGGCCTGCTAGACGTTACAGCACTTGTGATACAAGAGTATATTGAGTTTGTGCGGATGTTTGAGGACTTGAGACAGATCCCCATATTATTGCCCCCATTAATTCAAAATTACTTTCTGAATCGATTTAAGTTTGTCTGCCCGACTGTCCGTGTTGTTTTCTTGTATTTACACTACAGGCCGCAATTTTCGAGGTATTTTGGTGAAATTTGGTACAGTAACTCATGCAGGCCCAAGGAAAAACGCTATTGATAACGGTTCAGATTGGTCCACCTTCTTGACTAATTTTCATATAACGCCTTATTTTGAAATCGTCGTTAAGTGAACAACCGCATTAATCGAAGTGTTGCAGCGTATTTAATGATGAGCCCACTATACTGTTTTTATTAGTTTTTTTAGAGCATTTATATCAATTAATCAATCAAAAGGAATGCACCTTGAAGAGTGTCCGTCCTGGGGCAAACACATCAGTGTAGCAAAATTCATGCAAACGTTTCTAAAATCCCGACCTGTAGGTTCAACACAAAAATACATACAGGAGCATCAGGATAGCATATGGACAGACGGACAAAAAGATAGCCACCCTATATCGATTATGAAATTGTGTTTGAATGGAATTGAAATAATTTCACAAACATTTTAAGTCGACCGATAAAAAGTTGGGATTCCCTTTTTAACATCCACAAGTACGTATCAACACTGGAATACACTAGGATTCTGAGGCAATGTCTACCCGTTTCCCTACTGTCGTGTCCTATTGGCGTGCTAAAAATTTCGAAAATTGAAGCAAAGAAGTTAATCTTGATATGCGCATTCTTAGTTGAAGGCCGTAGATGAAATTTGAAAGGAAGGAAGACTACCACGCGGTGTAAAACTTCAATAGGCCCGCAACAAGTCAGAAACTCTAATTTACTATCTCTAGCAGGCACTAATCTAAAACTTGAATCAAATCATGATCCATCCACACCGCGACTATTAAAAATGAATTCATAATCGATTAACGATGTGGAACGTTGACTTGGTACGGAATGGTTCCTATTGCAATGTAAAAGTGAGGTTAAAAAGAAGTTTGATTTATGGAATCCCACGCTAAAAATGATAAAAATGCGTTTTTTTTCCATGCGTTGAATTTACATTCCACTCTTTATTGAATGAAAGTTTTGGATTTTTTAAATGCAGCAAATTTATCCGAATCGATTAGCGATTATTTGACCTGGTTTTCAATTAGTGTTTGGCCTCTTCCTTTTGGGGATGAGCGTTAATGAATTCAAGAGCCTTTAAGATGGCAACTGGTACTGGAGGTGGGGTGGGGAGCAAGTCACTGGATGGGTGATAACCTTGTTCATCAGCTACATAGGCAACCTTAACGTGAACACCTTCGGGTGAAACCCATTCAAAGTCACCGTGAATGTTGCCATGAGCATCTCCGGATGCCTGTTCGTGGATATTGTTGCTGGTATCCAAAGTAAAATCAAAGCCATCAGCACGTACGTCCGATTTCAATTCCTTAACTTCGGCATGAACATCATCGTCAACGGGAGCCGCAACTACGCAAGCTAACAAAGTGGCAACAAGTACCTGGCAATGTAAGATACATTTACAATGATATTGGATTGATAATCACTTTTATTGTTGTTGTTTTCACTTACAAATTTGAACATTTTCGTTTTTTTTTTTTGTTGTTGTTTACGATGCCTCGGTAAAACTGTTTTTAGAGTTAATTTGCGATAGAATATACCTTTCATCTGGTGAATGCAGGATTATATATACTGAAAAAGAAAGCATTTTAAGAGGAGAAGTTCTGGATAACGAGGCAATTATTTCAATTATTATTATACCCGAACCATTAAACTGGTTTCGTTTTGGATAATCGATTAAAACAGTGTTTTAAAAATAAATAAAAAAAATAAAAAAAATCTGGTTTAGAAAAACTGGTTGCAGAAATATTTCTAAAATATGCAAAATTCGTTATAAAAATAATCAGAAAAAGAAAAAAAAAATCAAGAGCAATTAAAAGTATTTGTTAGCCTCGTTTCACGTTTAAAGACGAAACAGTAAAACTATTAAAAATTATTATTAATTGAAAATTATTGATAGAATATTGGGAGAATATGTCATCATATGATGTGATTGATATATGAGAAAACTATATAAAAACTGTTTGCATGATTGATCCAAATATCAGTGTTCTAGTCAAACTAATCACAACACGCATCAGCAAGAAAAAATGTTCAGATTTGTAAGTTTTAATATAAATCCAATAAAGTTTGTTTAAATAAATATTTCAAAAAAATTCCTGAAAACTAGATTACAATTTGCGCTTTGGTAGCCTCTGTGGCAGCTGTCGTCCATCATGGACATGAAGAAGAGCATCACTATGACGGTCATCATTCGAACAGTGACGATGTCCATGCTGAATTAAAAGCTTATCATGCTGATGTCCACGATAAAGGATTCGAATACGCTTATGAGACCAGCAATCATATCCGTGCCGCTGCTCATGGCGATGAACATGGCAACCATCTAGGCGATTTCGAATGGGTCGATCCTCATGGCGAACATATTGCTGTGAAATACTCCGCTGACGAGAATGGATATCATCCCGAAAGTCATGTTTTGCCTACTCCCCATCCCATCCCGGATTACATCCTCAGATCGATTGAATATATTAACGCTCATCCTTATCATGAACCTGAACATCATGAACATCATCAAGTCCACCACGAAGCTGCCCATCACAACCAATACCAAGGCTCTAACAGCTATCACGGACACAAAAAATTCTAAGTCTGAGTATGAAATGAATGAACTGGTTTCCAATGAATTGAAGAACTATCATATGTTATTTACTTTTTTTTTTTAAATAAATAACAACAACTCGTCTAAAAATGCTTGTGTATGTATGTTAATCTATTTGCGAATATAAATTTTAACCTTCATTGTTGAAGAGCGGAAGCTTTTAAGAACCGGTCGAAAAACATCAAAATTTAGTCGCTTAACACAATACAACTACAATTGACTCCATTTCAACTTCTAAGAAAAGTGCAGGAGTCTCTTATTTTATTACCACATTTAAAAAACAAACAGCTTATAGGTCAGTTGTTAAGTAATAGGTCCTAAGTCAATAACTGACAAAATGCTTTGCTATGCAAACAAGAGAATTTGAAAGAATTTGATGGGTTTTATTTTAAAGAATTCATTTCGTTTCCATGCATAGATTCGAGGTCCCCTAAGCTCAAGCGACACAAAGTTATTTTTAAAAAGTTTTTCCCAGGAGCTTCAAACATCTATGGTTGCCTAATAGATAAGATCTCCATTCACACAAAGTCTTAAATGCCAACACTCGCTCAGCGAATTTGTCTTGGTTTGCATTTAATTTTTTTGTTTATCTGTTTGCCTCATAAGATATTAAAAAAATTATATTCGCCTTTAGATGAAAAATACTTCAATTTCTTATAATTCTTCCTACACTTACCCTTAATATATATTACAAGGCAAACCTTCTTCTTTCAACACTTCGATGTTTTCATCCTTTTATCGATGACATCGGGTTTTCTTCATTTTGTAAAAATAGTTCGCTTATATGCCATTATAAGCACCGCTGTTTTCAATTATCGTCAACCCTTTCCCATCCAGAAGGAAGATTTCCTTCTTTTCCTGGTATAAACCTAATTGATTTTTTTAAAAGGACTATCATTGCCAAAAAGAAGGAATTGCATAGCCTTTGACAGCTTGGGGCGTAATTAAGTTAAGCAGGTAAAGCGGTTTGTTTTTATAACATTCTGCTCTGTATCGTCTTGATGGGACGTATTCGATAATTTGCAGCATATAGTTTACAGGTCAACTTAAATGGTAATCCCAGGACTGGGCTCACAACTTTCTATTTATTTAATTCGGTTTAAATTTCCTCTTTGGGTGTGGGCTACAAAAATGTCGTATGATAAATTTGGATATTAATATAATTTGCTTTGAGGGAACTTTCAACCGCATGCTTGCAATTTGTTTTCTTCGAGTTTACATTCGCTCCAATTCGATTATATTCAAATCGATCAGTTTCAATTAAACCTGGGTTAGCTTAATTGATTCATTCAATTTAACTGAGCTCATTTAATTGAATTCATTTTCAATTCGAAATTCAGTCAATCAATCAAACCAATTCAAGTCGAACCAATTTCGTTCAGTTACATTTATTTCATTCTTCAAATTACTGAGCTCATTCAACTGAATGCGTATCGATTCAATTCAATTCCCAGTGAATTAATTGAATTCAATTTGAATTTCGATTCATACAAATTCAAAACAAACCCGTATCAATTCTGCTCAACTCATTTCCAGTGAAAAGACATCATTTTAACGGAATTCAAAGATACATTGGAGGAAAAGTTAAACAGAAAATTACAGAAGGAAATCTACGATACCATCAACAACACTACTCTTCTATTAATCCTCAATTAATTCCACCTTTATATCCAACAAATGTTGAGAAAATCAAGATCCAAACATTTTCGAGAATTCGCCTTGATCATACACCAATGGATCTTAAACAAGTCTTCCTCCCCAATCTGCAGTTGTGGACAAATTCTTACTATAAAGCACATTCTCTGTGACTGCCTTATCTTTTCCTTGGCTAGAAGTATTGCATTTGCAACAATTAACCCGTTGGACATTCTAAAATCGGCTTCAGAACAGAATATCAATTCAATATATTACTTTAATGAAACTATTAGGCTCAATATCTAATGTACATTTTTATAAATTAGAGCCGATAGCCTGTGTTGCTAGTCTTCAATATCTTTTTTTTAGTCTAAGAATTTATTTCATTAGTTTAAAATTTTAATAATAATAATAATAATAATAATAATAACGGAATTCAATTCCATTGTTTTTAGTTCGATTCAATTCAATTAGATTCAATTGTATCTGCTTCGTTTCGATTTATTTCAACAAAATATCAAAATTATATTTATTTATTTATTGTCTATATGTTTTGTAAATACATTCATAAGGTAAGGATTTTAAAGGCTGCTTTACATCATATATGCGCCTTGAGAGTTGAATCCGCGACCATTGAGTTGTTAGTTGCTATCCTTCGCCTACTCGCCACATTCATAAAGTAAGGATTTTAAGGACTGCTTCACATCATATATGCGCCTTGGGAGTTGAACCCGCCCCCATTGAGTTGTTACTTACTATCCTTTGCATACTCGCCACATTCGTAAAGAAGGGTTTTTAGGTTGCTTTACATCATATGTGCGTCTTGAGATTTGAACCCGCGACCATTGAGTTGCTAGTCGCGATCCTTTGCCTACTCGCTTACTCATGTCATATATAAATATTATAAAATGTCTTTATTGACGTCTCAGTAGATCTTTCCGCTTCAAACATATTTAAATTGAATTCTATGTATTTCATTCACAAAACATGCACACACTCACGTACAAAAACACCAATCAACATGTATAAGTCGATCCCTTACATAGTTATCAGAATTATTGTCTCTCAAGGAATGAAAAAAAAAAAAACAGAACAAATTGTCCGTCTGCTTATAGTGTAGATTTATTATTTTATAATTGGGTTGTTTGTTGGTCTACACTATTGGAGATGTTAGATTGTAGAAAGCCTGCATGCGTAAGCAACAATTTAAAAATATTTTGCTTATTATTCAAGCAAATTGCCATTTGTTGCGTTAAGTTCTGGTTCAAGAATTCCTTTATCAGAAATTGCAAAATTGCTAATAAAATTGGTGTGAAAACTATTGCTTAGTCATGTTTGATTTCTTTTGCTTTTTCGAGCAATTATCCAATTTGTAGTAAATTTTTTTTTTTTTTTTTTTTCGGAAAAAGCCGTAACTTAGTAAACGAAGTCATCTCTTTTTAAAATGATCTTAAATGAATTTTGTATTTTCATTGGAAGCTGGGTGAACGTCGTTGTTATTGTATATTAGGTTCGGTATAAAGAACAATAAAAATTCATTTCATTGATCAAATTTGTTTGCATACTTTGTTGGTATAACAAAAGTCGTGTTATGCCGTTTAAAATATATTAATAACTAGTTATACATAAATTAACGTAGGTAGCGATAGTTTGGCAAATATTGCGGACAAAAATCGTATAAAAACACTTAAAGGTTCAAATCAAAGCATCAGTTTTGCAATCAACTTAAGTTTGGTCAAATCGTGTGAAAATATAGACATGTTCAAATTTGTGAGTAAACAAGAAGAAGAAAAAGAAAAGATCAAAAAAACTCAAAATTGGAAACCAATATCTTAATGTACGTAAAATATATATTCATTAGGTTATCGTGTGTGCTTTAATAGCTAGTGCGGCGGCCGTTCATGAAGAGCTTCATCATGATGAACATCATTATGATGGCCATCACTCGAACAGCGACGACGTTCATGCTGAGCTAAAATCCTATCATTCTGACGTACATCATAAGGGCTTTGAATACGCCTTTGAGACAAGCAATCATATCCGTGCCGCTGCTCATGGCGACGAACATGGCAACCATCAAGGCGATTTCGAATGGGTTGATCCTCATGGCGAACATATTTCTGTGAAATATGACGCCGACGAACATGGATATCATCCCGAAAGTCATGTTTTGCCTACACCTCATCCCATCCCCGATTATATCCTCAGATCAATTGAGTACATTAACGCTCATCCTTATCATGAACCTGAACATCATGAACATCATCAAGTCCACCACGAAGGACATCATGAACAAGCTCACCATCAACAACACCATGAGCCCGTACATCACTATGAACCTGTTTACCATCAACAAGATTCTCACAGTCACTACGGCCAAAAGAAAATCTAAATTCAATTTTATTTGCAAATTGTAAAATTTTTTATTGGATATATTCAAGTCTTTCAAGTCTTAAGTATAATAAAATTATTTAAAATAGATCAAAAAAATCATCGAAGTCGTTCATCGTTGACTTTCCTAGACATTTGTTTATGATTTGTTGCATTCGCATTATAACAATTCAATGCCAAGGTAACAAACACGTATTGCAATAAATTCAAGGTTAATTTGCAGATTGTTATGCGAGGAGAAACCTTGCTGTGTTTCAATATACAAACCGCTGAGAGTTATTACAAGATGGAAATCTCTGCAGTTCTACGAACGAATTAACTTCGAAACGCCTGAACCGTTTGAAACTGAGCAATTAAAGTAGCACCTTGTAAGGTAAATACCGTCTAACGTTTTCACGATTCCAGTCTCCTTGTGATTGTGAACAGAGAAAAACACACATGCATCCAAAAATGAAAAGTATGAGAAGAAATGATTGAAGACAAGTATCGTCTTTCCTGAGCCAGATCGTTAAAGCCTAAAATCAATCCCTAAAAATGTGTTAAATATACTTAGATAGTAGATCTCGATCTCCCTAGTTTTGAAAGCATCCGTCTTGCACTTGTCGCAGCCTATTTAATCATTTTAAAGAATTGAGTTAACGCTCATGACGCAGTTAACACAAATTTTTGGCTTGAAATTTAACTCGATTTCATTGAAATGAAACTAAATGAATATGGATGAGTCGATACTCACTTTATATACATTGACGTTAAGCATAAACAAGTAAGAACATTATAGTCGGGCAAGGCCGATATACCCTACACTAAACTACCCTACGTTAATTTTTACTTAATAATACCAGCAATATGGGCCATCAAATAAGAGGATTTGGTGAGCAGAATGCGACAAACTAAATGTGTTGATTCTATGATGGGCGTCACGACGTAGCGCACTAATTTTTTTCTTCACGCTAATATGGGTATCATATTAAAAAACTTGGTGGACCTCGAGGTGTTAGACTAACTTTTCTTAACAATACAAGAAAAATTAAAAAATAAACGGTGAAAGATAAATTTTATCCCGTTCAAAAATAAGAGCATGGGACGCCGAACGTTTTTAGGGTGCGGGGTATGCGAGATTCGTCTTCAACCGAATATAGCATTCTTTTTTGTTATTATTGTAAATTATTTAGCCAGAGAAATAAATTTTAAAGCTAAACTCTTAAAGCACTAGGATCTAAGGCTATCGGCTTTTTAGAAAAGTCTAGCACTATTAAGAATTGAACCAACGACCATTGATTTATTAGTCGAAGACATCACTTACAAGTCCCTTAAGTCAATCAATAAAAATGTTGCTGCACCCTACTTTAGAGAATACTACTTTTAAAGCTGCAGTTGAAATTTCAAGTCAATCGGACAGTTGAAAATTGCCACCGCTAGAAATAGGGCCAGTTGATAAACACTTGTCTGGAGAAAAGAGCGATTAAAGCTGTAAATAATTTTAAATGGCGGCTTCACACTCGAAAAGTCGTCCTTTTGAACCACGTGAGTAGTAAGATCCGCAATAAAACCTTTTAGATTTCGTTCTTAAATACATGAGGAATCATTCAAAATGATAGAAAGGCACCGCTATCCGTCAAAACACGAATAATTGTGCCTGCTATAAGGGTGAAAAGCCGAGGTTATCTTCAAACCAATTCGTTTCCGCTATAATATTGTTAAAATGGACTTCAAAGGCTATCCGACTTAGAAGAGTAAACACAATAATCAGAGAAATTCAACAATATGGAGACAGAATCCTGGTATTACGGTATTGTTAAAATGGACTTTAAAGCTATCCGACTTAGAAGAGTAAACACAATAATCAGAGAAATTCAACAATATAGAGACAGAATCCTGGTATTACGTTTACGAAAACATGATTACAAATAAAAAAATTGTTACACAATGAAGATTCTAAAGCAATGCCAGGTAATTGAATGCAAGCAAGCCTGCCTATGTCTAAACAGAAGATTGCACAATAAATGGGCTCAAGCATATCATGAAACGAATATTTACCTTACCGAAGCCTAACTAGCCAGAATGTATGTGTGTCAATTTCAATGCCACACAGGTAAACCACATATTAACTGTGCCAATATTGCACTTATTACAAACAGCTACACTGTAAAGCGAGAAAACGATTATTCCGATACCTAAACCAAATATGAAACGTAGAACAACCAACTAATTCACCAAGTGGGGTAAAAAATTAAAAGGTTTCATTGATCCAGATATGAGGGCAACCATGTACAATCGAATATCCTACACAGGCCATATATTTAAATATATAAACGCAGCTGCATACTTTACTTACTGGAGAATTTTAGAAACACCAGACAATCCCATCGAAGTGTATAGGCTTGGCAATAAAAATTCTCTAATTTTTTGCCAATCTTTTCGTTTCTTATATAAAATCTGAAAACACCGATCGAAGTGTCCCCACAATTCCACTAAAGTGAAGTTACGAACTGGCGTAATAAAATTTTGCGGACAGATGCAAGACATTTTTATATCGAATTTATTGGTAGTTTTGGTAAATATTTACAGCAAAAAGTTTATGTCAACATCTCTTATAATTAATTAACAATCAGTTCTGTAAACGCGCTTGGAGGTCAGTTGCAAAGGATACCGGAACATAGTGGAGGGATAGCAATGGAAGTATAAGAACTTTGCTTTTGAAGCCGTTTGAAATAAATTTTTCAGTTAATCTTTAATGACTCGAGCGTTTTCAACTGAGAATTGCATTTCTGTAATACCTACTCAACACTAGCGACAACATCAAAGATGCAAACTTTGACGAGAGATATGAAACACATACAAATTCAGCATTGTTTTGTAAACCTTTTAACGTAACTATCCCAGTTTAAAAATAATACTAATTTGACACAACTAGTAAGAATTCCATTCATTTCTCAGGGAAAACGGTTACCACACGCACGAATTTACTGAAAATGCCATTTCGAACCGTATCAACATAGCGATTTCATTGCGTGCCAGGCAAAAAAGGAAAAGTTTTGTATTATGACTGATGATGAAAAGTAGATCTATTATGACAATTATAAGCCCAAAAAGTCATAGGTTAATCCAAGGTAGCCATTCACATCGACGCCGAAGTGGAATGTTCATCGCCATAAAATCTTGCTGCACATATCGTGCGATCAGCAAGATGGAGTGTCTTACGAGCTGCTAAAACCAAATGAAACTGTTACTGAATATGTTTCATGTTTAGATGTGTAAGAAAGACCGGCAATAATGGTTAACACACGCAAAGTCATCCTTCTGCGTGACAACGCTCGGTTACATGTTGAACATGTTATCAAGGGTACACTGTTGCAGCTCGAATGGGAATGTCTGCTGAACCTAGCGTACTCACCATACATAGCGCCTTCTAATTACCATTGTTTACCATGTAATTTCCACGAATGCTTGTGCGCTCGTAGATAATAAGCAGACAATGCGCGTAGAATCAGAATAATTAGTAGTATTCTGTTCGCAAATAAAGCATATAATCTCCCAAAATGCGCCGCAGTCTTAACGCAATCTCTCTCTCTGGCATAGATATTACGTGTTCTCCATCTATCTTGCACGCATTCTATTTTTCCTTTTGTCGTACATGTAATATGTAGAAATATCCTAACATTTTTTGGATATTTTCTACACACTCACTACGTCGGCTTTTTTGAATGAAAATTGTGCCAGCTATTCTTTCATGTGAGAAAAACACTGAAATAAAATCAGATAAAATCAGATTTCTTTTCCTTGTAACTCGAAAACCACGGGTCAGATTTTGCTTGAACCTCTTTTTAAATAAACTCATCTTGAGTTTGTAGTCTGCTGCGATCAAAATAGTTCGGCCTTAAGTCTGTACTCACTAGGGAAAATCAAATTCCCGAATTTTCTAGCATGCGATAAAAACTTGTAAATATCTTTTCCATAAAACTCGAAGATGTTTGCTCGCAATTCACTCAGTCTAATAGTAAATTGCTTACAACATAGATTCACGCCCTCTACGAAAAATAAATGCGGCGAGGGGAATACTTACGTTATCCTTCATAAAATTACTTTTAAAGACAAAGTTTCTTTATTTAATATTTATTTATTATTTTATTTATAATCTGTTTAGTTAAATAAATGAAAATATGAAAGGTTAAGTAATTATATAACGAAGCAAGCGCAATAAATAGGTAATGTAGCGTAATTATAATTCTACAGTACGCAACTAAGTATATATTTAAGATAAGTTATTTTACTAAAATCAATAAACATATTATGATTTTTATTATTTTAAGATCGACAAATGAGTTAACAACAGCTGAAGTGTATTGATTGGGTTCATTGGTATCATAACAACGTTTGCATTTGGAGACTCACAAATATTTATTATTTGGTTGCTGGTGAGGATTTGTAATTATTAGGCGTTTGCAATAATTTTGATCAGTTTTTCAGTTGAAAAAGCCATTTATTGTGGAAAATTGGTCATGGTGTCCATCATTTTCTTAAACATTTTACAATATTTTTGGCAACATAGCGATATCATGTTGAGAGAACATGATGCTGCGATTTCCCCCACTAACCCATTTTCGCATTTCTTCAACTTTGCGGAGCCGCTTGCCAGCCAAGCCATGTTGCACCGATCTAAACAAGCGGTAATCAGGAGGCAAATTGTCTGGTGAGAACGCTGGATGTGGCAAAACTTCCCGTTCGAGTTGCGACAGTATGTCCTGAACAACTCTTGCAAAAAGAGGCAAAAGATGGCGTTTTCAATCACTGCGTGTCGTCACTTTGAAACCGTTGAATCCAAAATCGACAATTGTGATATGATGGAGCAGCATCACCATAAACCTTTGAATGTGTTTGGTGGGCTTTGGTAGCAGATTTCTTTACATAAACATAACAAGAGTAATGCACTTGGAAAAGAAGAATTTTTAGCGCTCCATGATTAGCATCGGCGTACGCTGAATAAATCAATCTTATTAAATGGAACACGGTTGTTTCATGTAACAGGAAGATCAAAACTATCGAATTCAACCCTTATATACACTGGTATTTCCCTTTCTTTTATCATCATTTTTACCTGTCGCTGATCAAAATTTTTGCAAACACCTACCAACTACAAAAGCGCAAAAAAGAGATAATTACGAAAATATCTGAGATCGACAAAGCGTTTAATCGAATCGTATAAAACAAAAAAGTAATAGAGATTATTATCTAATACGGAAATTAAAAGAAGAAACAAAATATATTATAAATAATAAATCATGTTTTAGATACGATATCGTTTTTATACACTTGCAGCATTTGTGTTAAAGAAATGTTCAGTTTGGGCGGAAGTATGCAACATCCAGAACGGCTTTACATAAATTCCATTATTGCGCTCTTACAAAGTTCTCTTCTGAAAAAGTCTCTATGCGAAAAAAATACCTATAAACAATCATCTGCAAAGAATAGCATTTCGGTATAAATGAATCTGGGATGAGATGACTTCATTTTTTAATCTTCTTCCTCTACAACCGTTTTCACAAAATTTGTAATTGCTAATGTTTTATAATGGAAGCTAACCCAGAGTGTTGACTCGACACATGAATTTACTGTGTTAAATTTGGACCACATTAGTCTATTTTTCGGACTCTCACATCTTGAGTCTATATTACAAAGAGTATATAAAAAAAAAAAAATTCGTTTTCAGATAATTTTTTAAATGGATTAAAACATCTTGAAAGCTTCAGCTGAACGACTCATGTGCGTCACTGCTCATGTGAACGAAAATATGTAATTAAATTACATAAAAATTCACGAGAAAAGTCTTTAAAAAGAGCACAATTATCTCAATACAATTATAAGGAACTTTTAATAAGCATGTCTGTTCTTTTGCGCAAAATGATAATCATTTCGTTAAAAAGATACAAGTATCGTGAAGTTATGGCATATCCTTTAATGAACTTCATCAGTTCCTTTTGCGAACATCATTACGCTATGCACAGGGTATATTTCTACCCTGCGTATGAGACGGTGAAAACAATATATAGACACAACTCTTTTTTTACACGGTCTTTTTTACACGATTTTGAAATAACACGGCTCACGGTTTTTTACACAAATTTTGTGTTCTAACAAGAATCGAAAACAAAAAAAAATTTTTTTTAATTCGAATTTCGACCTTGCGACCAGCGACAAAATGCAATTGAGGGAATACTGTGATCAGAGGTCACTCGGTTTATACCCAGTGACTTGCTCTTCTATTAATTGGGTGTTAATGACGAACGAAATTCTTCATTTGAATCAGATTCAATAGTTGTGCTAGACGTACCCGACATACCTATTAATGATAGCATTTTTCATTAAGTTCGTAGTGGGTTGTGAGTAGTTCGGAAATTGATTTTTATACTTAATTTCATTTTCCGTTTCAATTTTTTATGTTGTGTGTGCATAGGGACTGTATTTTCACTAAACATTAAGTTTAATTTGGTTTTGTATTAAAAAATATATATACATTTTTTTATTAATATGTTATATGGATTTCATTATTATATTTTTTGAACGCTCTCTTGAAAAAATATATAAAGTTTTTTCATCTTGCACGCATGAATTTTTTTTTACGATTTCTAAGGAAAGCATCAACCGTGTAAAAAAGGAGTTAGATGTATATATATAAATTTTTTTCTTTTCTTTGCTTACCATCGGAGATTTTCTGTGCACAAGTGTTACTGGGCATTAAAAATAACCTTCCAATAAATAGATAGAAGAACGACGATAACTTCCTAGTAATTATTGCGGTAACATTGTGTCGCTGCACCCTGTATATTATTTAAGTAAACGAAATAAGAGCAAAAGAATAACAAGAAACAGAAAATAACAATAACAGAGATAAACAAATAATAAGTTGATTAAGCATTATTTATGCTTCTCTGTAAATAATCTGAGGCGGCCAAGTCATCGCTGTATGCAAGCAAGAAAAAGAGCAATTTCCTCGTAGAAGATCGCACAGTTTTCTCTTATAATTTTAAATTACTCGCCATTGAGTATATTTAACTTTTGCAAAAATCAAAACTAAATTTAAATTTAGTTTTTCGAATGCTTTATCGGTGAAGAGGTCGCGCTTTAACTTGTTTTCGAGAGAATTTTCTTTGTTGCATATATTTTTTTTTTTTTCTTTTCATTTTATCGATAATTGCGCGAAATGCTTTTGTTTTATGGTTTGATATTGTGGTGCGGTTTGGCGTCAATGGTGTCAGCTGGCGTCTTTCCGAATTATCACGGTCAGTTTGACTTCATTAGTTGGGATAAGGAGAAGAGTTTGCACGATTATGAAAACACAAAGAAATGGTGGGAAACTGCTGCATTTTATCAAATCTATCCAAGGTCATTTAAGGACAGCAATGAAGATGGTGTGGGAGATTTAAAAGGTACGCTAATATATATAAAATATTCCAAAGTTCAATAAACACATGGAAATGAAAACGTCCAGGTATAACCGAACAATTGCCATATTTACAAGAAATTGGTATCAATGCTACTTGGTTATCGCCAATTTTTCCCTCACCCATGGCTGATTTTGGTTATGACATATCGAACTTTACCGATATTGATCCCTTGTTTGGCACTATGCAAGATTTCGAAGATATGATAGCAAAAGCCAAAGAACTGAATATTAAGATTATATTGGATTTTGTACCGAATCACTCGAGCGATGAATGCGAATGGTTTCAGAAATCTATCGCTGAAGATCCACACTATAAGGATATGTATGTTTGGCATCCAGGGAAAATTATCGATGGTAAACGACAGCCACCCACTAATTGGCGTAGCGTTTTCCGCGGATCGGCGTGGCAATGGCATGAGAAACGTAAAGCGTACTATTTGCATCAATTCGGTAAAAAGCAACCGGATTTAAATTATCGTTTACCGCAAGTTAAAGAAATGATGAAGGTGAAGAAGACTGAAGAGGAATGTTAGAAAAGAATCGAAAATTTGATAAATTTATTAAACCTTAGGAAGTGATGCGGTTTTGGTTAAGGAAAGGTGTGGCAGGATTTCGCATTGACTCAGTAGCCCATGTTTATGAAGTCGCTCCCAATTCTTCAGGCGATTGGCCAGACGAACCGCGTAATATGGCTGTTAACGATCCCGATGATTGGTCTTATCTTCAGCACATATATACCGTCGATCAGCCGGAATCAACGCAACTACTTTATGAATGGCGCAAAGTGTTAGATGATTTCCAGCAGGAGCATGGGGGTGATGAACTTATCATTATGGCAGAAACATATTCACCGATCGAAGTGATAATGAAATATTATGGTAATGATACTGTTAATGGTGTTCAGATACCGTTTAACTTTCTTTTAATCACTTGGTTGACAAATGCTTCATCGGCTTATGATTATGCCAAAGCAATACATACTTGGCTAGACAACATGCCAAATGGAAGGACAGCAAATTGGGTGGTAAGTGCATAAAATAAAACAAATATGTTAACTTCTGGCAGTATTTGTCTTATTAAAAATTTATAAACGCACTTACATTTGAGTGAACTATGATTACAATCGTTGGTAACAAGAAGAGCGTCAATATTTTCAGCTGGGCAATCATGATCAACATCGTTTGGCTTCTCGTTTGGGCGAGGATCGTGTGGATATGATGAATATATTGTTGTTAACTTTACCCGGTTGCAGTGTTACTTATATGGGGGAAGAGATCGGTATGTCTAATGTCTGGATTTCATGGAATGACACAGTAGATCCGTCAGCCTGCAATTCCAATCCGAATATTTATGAAAAATTGTCGCGAGATCCCGAACGTACACCATTTCAGTGGAGTGACGAGTATCAAGCTGGTTTCACGACAGCCAAAAAAACTTGGTTACCGTTAGCTCTAGATTATGAAAAAGTCAACGTCAAAGAAGAACGTAAAGTAAAGTTGAGCCATTTAGATATCTACAAGCAATTGCAGGAGTTGCGAAAACAACCTACTTTGCGTCATGGTTTGGCCGAGATCGTAGCAATCAATAACAACGTGTTGGCGGTAAAACGGTATGATTTTCATTTTGACGAAATTTTTGATGAAAACGTTTCACGTTCAGATGTTTTTTTTTCTTAATTTTTAGTTACCTTTTGAAAGATTATACTTACGTGACTCTAATGAATATCAATGATAATCGAGAAACATTTAACTTACTTGAAGTCTTTAGTGACCTTCCCGAAGAAATGATGTATGTTGTAGTTACTAAAGAGTCCGAAAGGAAAATAGGGTAAATTCTAAAATTCGCAAAAGTGTTTTTCGAATAATTAATTAAGTTGCGCTTATTTTTTTGAACAGAACTCGCGTACATGTTTCCAGCGTACAATTGAATCCCAAAGAAGCGGTGATACTACAGTCTTTGACACAACTTTCCACCACCGCTGGTTATTTCGTTTATTATACACATGAATCACCAAAAAATAAAATCGTTTAAGTATTTTTATATTTTTAATTTAAAAACTTTTCTTATTTTTTCAAAGAAATTGGGGCATCTTTAAAACATACACATTAAAGAAAAAAACAAGTGAAAACATTATAATTTGGTTAGGCCACACAAAAATTATACTCTGCTTTCATAAGAACATACTATTGTGGGCTGTATATTGAAAATTAGACCTCTTTGTAAATGCAGTCTTGCGTTCCGTTGGGAAGGTTGTGCCGAAGACGTTCAAAAATTCAGGCACTTTTTATATTCTTCTTTAAGTTTACTATTATGGGTCAATCTTCACACTCGTGCACTGGTCGCAAACAGCCTAATCATTTTAAAGCATTGAATTAACGCTCATGGAATAATTAACACAACATTTTTGGTTTGAAATTTAACTCCATTTCATTGAAATGAAACTAAATGAATATGGATGAGTCGATAGTCATTTTATATATATTTACGTTAAGTATAAACAAGTAAGAACATCATAGTCGGCCAAGGCCGATCATTAAATGCCCTATACCACATTATCTAATACTAATCTTATTTTTATTATAGAAGACAAAAATTATTTTTTGGTTTTATATAAAGACCTATTTTTCAAGTGCTTATTTATGGGGAATCGGTGCCAAAGCGCAACTAATATAGTACAAGTTTAATCCTAACATAATCCAAAAACAGGCCTAGATGGTCCACATTTTGTAGAGTTCATTTTTGCATAAAATTACTATTATGGGTCAATTTTCATCACATATTACATCACATTCTGCTCTACAAAGGATTAATTAATTAATTAATTAATTTTTGTGGAAGGGTAGGACTCAAAAAATGGATCGAGGTGATCCAAATTTGGTACAGTTTATTTTTTTACATTATATTATTTTCATCATGAAATATTGAAAATTACACTACTACTTACCCACTTTTGCCGAGAAATTTTGAAAATTACAATTTTTTTCAACGACTTTTCAGAATAGGACGTTATATGGGGAGTGGTCGAAAAAGTGGACCGATCCGAACCATTTTCAATAGCTTTCGTCCTTCAGCCAAAACGTGTCACTGTACCAAATTTCACGAAAATAATTCAAAAATTGCGATTTATAGCTTGAACACAACCATACGTGCACAGACTCCAGACGGACAGACAGGCTTAGATCAGTTCAGATTATGATACTGAACCGATCGGTGCAATAAGAGGTGGTTCTATCTTAAGCCCTTCTGCGTGTTACATTTGTCACCACTAACTTAATATATATTAAAAATGATGAGAGGACTAAAGGTAGATTTATATTTCATGTAATAGTATTTCAATCAATGTACAGCTATGGCAATAAGCATAAGGTATTGACTTCTCATTGAACTTTTACAAATATTTATTCAAGCTTTGTTGTTCCTAAAAGAAAGTCGAAGAGATAGATGATTACAGAGAAGTAACAATTTTTTAATGGATACTAATTCTCTCCGTAATATTAAGCCAGCTCCCAGATTACAAAATTGTTATAAAATGATTATAAAATGAAAAAGAATCAAGAGGAAGTGAAAGATGCATAAGAGTGTTAGCACCATTAATTTACTGACTTGTTTCCTAATTGGAAAGACGTATTTTTATAAATTTGGGTAAATGGATTCGTGTAACAATAAACAACATATATTTTTGACAACCATGACAAAACCCACATATATGCATACATATGTACCCATATAAAAACTGCAACTTTTTTTAAGGGGATGCAATAAATCGTCCTAGAAAAAACTGTTATTAAGCTTTAGACAACGTGTTATGTAACGAGTAAGTTGTAATGGTTTTTGTGATCATGGCCGTGAAATAATAATTCACTTTTTTTCATGGTTCAATTTTACGGTCGAAGCTCTACAAACATAAATATTTGAAGCACGTTCGATGCGCAGGCTTGCAGAAGAACGGACAGACGTCAACATTGGGATGGATATGAACATGGCCTATGGCTGAAGTAAACCATAGGCTAACCCCCTTAATAACATTCGTACTTTGTAGGATCTCTGAGAGGTGCATGTAGATGTTGCTTAAAAAAAATTTTGGTTACAATCGTTACTAAACAATAAATCAGATGTAATGTATCTGTCACCTAAGAAATATGAAAAGTATGCTCTCACCTTAAGGAAGACTTTTAGATAAGCGGTGTATAAGAATATCGCTGTTCTTTTTTATTTTTTGCTTTGCAGGACTTTATCTACATTACTCTACTAAATGTTTATAAAAAATGTGTAGCCATTCTTTAGTTACAGCCTATCAGCGCTCTTTGAAGTTTTCTGCTAATTTTATTTTATTTTGATGCGTCAGTTCATTTCAAAATGTATTGTGTGCTCAACGCTAAATGAGTAAAGACGGAAATAGTGCTTAGTTCAGTGAATGCTTTGAATTAATTAGTTAATTAGTTGACATATGTAAGGGATCGTAGTTGAAGTGATAACAGCATTGACTTTTCATTGCAAATACAATGTACACTGGAGACTTATTCGCATTTGATGATTATCTTGTATTAACTGAGAGTTTCTTTTAATCTTAGTTTTTATTGCTATTTATGTACTTTATTAATTTAACGAGCTTTAAACTCCGTAAAGCAATGGAAAAGAAAGGGGAAGGATTTTATCATTGTTTGAAGCTGTAAAATTACAAATAAAATTTTTTAATCACCTAATGTCTGAGCAAAAAATGTTGAAGACAAAGGATTGTTGTAGCTTCATATAGATGTTGAAAATGTTACTTCATGAATTCAGTTAATTGGGTTACCTACAACTAGTAAATAAACAACTGATGCAAAAGCAACTAAGTGGGACGAACTTGAATAGAATTCGATAATTCTTTTTATTCGTGACACGAGACGGTCTTATCACGACAAATATGGTATTACAATGATATCCGCTTTGAAGGAAGCATTTTCGAAAGTTCTATCTGCGTTGTCCTTAACATTTAATGATCACGAATACATAATATATGAGGTAGTGTTGGCGAGGGAAATGTTTGGCAATATATGGCATTACGCCTAATCTCGGGAAAAACGTATATAATTTTTCAGAGTAACAGCATTGTTTTCTGTTGATCTCGGTTGAACTAATTTTGATTAGACAGTAAATACCGTTACTTTATCTAATTCGCTTTAAGAAAACTTACAATATAAGAATCGTTTGTTCCACACCAATGCATAATGTATTATCAAAATCCCTATACACCAAAAGAATGGTAAAATAGAGTAACAAGTTCTGATGATACGATTTCAATGTTTTTACGGTCTAAGGTTAAAAATCAAGATACTATGCTGAAATGAAATGAAATCGTGCTATTGTTATAAAAAAATGTGATGGACGGTTACATATCATATCAAGAGAGTTTTTTTTAGTTTTTATTATGTATTAAGTTAGTATTATGTATGTATATATGTGAATAAACCATAAACCTGTCAGTACCAAAGAAGAAATTTTCTCCACTTTCTATTTGGAGACTCCCACCACTTTTGTTAACATATTTTGTGTAGTTATATATAACCTACGCCTTATAGGGTACAGGGTATATTAAGTTAGTGCGGACGTATGTAACACGCAGGAGACGTCCTCACCTTTTACTATACTTATCTGTCCATGTAAATTTGTTACAAGCTACAGGTCGCAATTTTTTGAATATTTTCATGAAATTTGGTACACTGACGTGTTTTGATCCAAGGACGAACGCTATTGATAATCCTTTAGATCGGTGGACTTTTTCGACGACTTCTCATATAACGCCCTATTCTGAAAAGCCGTTATATGAAAAAAATTGCAATTTTCAATATTTATCGGCAAAAGTGGCTAAGTAGTAGTATTTCGGCATTGTAAAGACGCATGAAAATTTTGGGCCGGCTGGAGAAATTTCTGAGCCCCCTCTCATGTAACGAAAACTGAAGTTTAGGCGACAAACAGATATAAATTTCGATGCTTCATGATGCAAATGGTATCGTAATGGAAATGTAACAAAAGAAATTAACTGTACGTAATTTGGAACATCTCGATCTATTTTCGGGATGCTACCCTATATAAGGTTTTCACGAAAATTGGTCCTTTATAGAGCAGAAAAGAATTAACCCATAATAGCAACTTGACATAAGAAATGATATAAAAAGTACCTCAATTTTTGAATTCCATGGGCACAAGAATTCTAACGGAGCGCAAGACTTCATTTGCCAAGAGGTCTTAATTTTCAATATATATATTCCCGTAACAGTATGTTCCTATAAAAACAGAGTATAATTTTTGTGTTCTATGGCAAAAACAAGAATTTTGTTAAACAATGTGGTGTAGCGTATTTAATGGTCGGCCTTTCCCGACTATAATGTTTTCACTTGTTTTGTGTATATTTAGTATCCTTAGCGACTTTGTATTATTATTTTCAAATAATGCAAATAAAACAAAAATATATCCGACTTTTAAATAAACAATTAAATTTTATTAAAAAAGTAACTTTTTATTGCACTTTTTACTATTGTTTCTATTTTTTTAACAATCGAGACGAGAATATTAATTTTTCCTAGAACAACTGCTGTAAAGGTGAGTTAAGTTTCCAAGGATATATGAAACTCCCAGGAGGACTTGAGATGAACTCATCCTTTATTGCATTAACCCATTCGAGTTCATTTTCTTCCTCAAATCATATCTTTCAACAGGTCTAAAGCACTCTCAATTTTTTAACCGCATTGTCCGCTTTTGGATTAACTCACCACTCCTCAAAAGAAGTCTCATTTCGAGGAAGTCGTTGCATGAAAAAGTTCTTCCATTATTGTTACTATTCGACAAAAATGGAAAAAAAAAGATACATTTTTTAAGATGTTAAGTGAATGTGGAATAATTTCACATTGATACCATTCATTTCGTCAGCCCCATCTAGTTCCAAGTTCTTATATAATACCAAAAAGAACATTATATGGCAACAAGGCCTTCTTTTATATACTCAATGACAACAATTGGTCCGAAATAGTTCGAATTTTGACAGATATCTTAATACTTTTCCTAAGGTTGCACCAAATAGGTCGGTTTACGGACGACTCTCCTTATAAGGACTCTCACAAAAAGTAAGCCTTTGTATGGCAACCAGGTCCAATTTTGTATATTTTATGAGGAAGGTAGGTGAAGAGATAGGTGAAGAGGGATATGTTGAAAGTGGCCCTACAGTTTTGCATCAGCTACGTTCGGGCAAAGTTGTTAATATTACTAACAATATATAGGGGTTTCAAACTTATAAGACTTGGGCTCACCACTATGAGGGGTCCTGATTAAAAATTTTGAATGGGAAGCCGAGTAGGTAACAATTGCGACCACAAAGTAACTCAGTATTTGCGAGCTCAGATCTGGGTGTGGTACAGTTTGCTTCGGTTGTACCTATAGTGAATGCTCAGCAGATCAAGGCCTACCCATGGAGAATACATCTACACAGACTACACCCACTTTTCACTCTCTGAATGATTGGTCCCATGAAAAACGAAATAATAGCCAAAATAATTTTGTTAAATGCTGCATATCTTCTACCCGGCAAAACATTAACAGCAGATGAACATTTAATTAAACCTCCTGCAATTGGATGCAGGCATTTGGAGGAAGAGACCTTTTACGACATTTTTTCATGTATGCATATAATGGCAGTTCGAGATCAATGTACGGGTGGAATGATACGTGTGTAGACCCTGGTCATGCGATTTTATTTTCTTGCATTTTTATACCATCCTATTGATGAAAAAATATTCTTTCAAACGAATATTAAACTCAAGAGGAAAGTAATATATTTATTATATTATTTAATTCTCCTCCTGCCGTATCTTCAATGAGCGTTTAAAATGAACGTTAGGTGGAGAAAACGCACGAGTTGGAATTTCGTTGCGTGTTATGCCACAGTCCAACGCGTACAGCTATTTGACCTTTCTTTACTTTCCCATTTCGTTTGTGAATTACATGAGAAATACGTATTTGAAGAAAGCAAACAGGAACGGCTTGAACTTTAATCTCTCTCGCACGCAATGCCGTATTGAGTCATTCATAATTCCGCTGTAGTAATGGAAAGAAATTAGAATATTTTTAGACGCACACACACACAAAAAGATGTGTAGAACTTTTATACTTGCGTACACATATCTCTTTTCGCTTACTATTTTTATGTTGTCAAAGAGCACTTAAGGAATGACAGAAGTATTCTGCTTGATTATTGGTGTACTCTCAAATTTTTCTTTGCGATTATCCTTTAACCGCTAACATCTTCTCTTCATCGCATAAGTGATGCTTATGAATTTTGTCAAAAAGACTAAAAAGATTAGTGCAATGCACACAGAAGTGTCGCAAGTCCTTCGAGCACAACAACACAAGCTTTTATATGTTGTGGACCAATTCTGAATGTCATCTCAAATAGAAGGTAAACATATTTAGTTTTAAATGTTAATTTGACATGGCGCAGAATAAATGAAAAGGAAAGCATGACAGTGGATTATTGATATATCGATTAAAGTAGGAATAAAAAAAGAAGAATATTTTTCATGTTTTTATAAATTCTTTGTTTATAAACACATTTTTTTCTTTTTATATAATTTACAATTCTGACAGAAGACTCATATTAGTTACAGATGTATGTTTATATAATATTAAATTTTAGACTTTAATGTGTGTATTAATACACATTTCTTAAACGATTTTCTATTAACAGTTTTTATTTTGATTAAGCAACAAATATTAGCTGGATTTTAAGGAAATATTTTTATCATTCACTAGTTTAGTTATCTTTAGTTATCTTCACTTAAAGTTAGAGTTAAATTTTTAATTTATACCTAATTAGAATAATTACATATAAATCTTATAAATATATAAACAAAAAGGCTAAATAGCCTTGGCTAATAAATTCTGGTATTCATTATCTAATGTAAACCTAAGATTGGAACGAAAAGTTTTTTTTTTTTTTCATTTATAACAAAAAATGTCGTATGACGTTTCTTTACTAACTTTCTAAAAAGAATGACGCAGTCATCGTTAGGATAACAGCGTCTCCGGTGAAAGTTGAGAGCAATTCAAAAACTCCGGTTTTTTAAAAATCGGTTTTAATGGAAACTCACACTTTCAAGTCACTAATGGCAAGTCAGAGCACAATTTATCCGAACATGCTGCATTTTATGCCGTCTTTGAATTATCTATCACACCATGGTTGGCAGTTCTGACTAATTCGCAAGATGCAAGAACAAATATCAACACAACAGCAAAAGCGATTTCGTTTTAGCCTATCTTTGTCTTTCAGTTCAAACTATTTCAACCTTTGTAGGGTTGTAAAAGAGATAAGAAAGTTTTTCTGTTATCTCCCGACGAATTCGTATTTGTAGAATTTCAAATACTCCGATAGATCTCATAGGGATTGACAGAAAGTAATTTGTCTGTATGTGCGTTATTGTAATTAAGAAAGAACCGTTTTTCGACAAATTGATTACCCCAAAGAGAGTTATGACTCGAATTGCGGAAGTGGATTGGAGAAAGTTTCATTTATTATCATGGGCTTTAAAAAGTACCACTATAACCTACAACACGCTATAAGTCACAATAAACCCGTTTACCGAAAATGATCTTGTGGTAATATATGTAAATAATGTACGTTAGTAACTAAAGTAGATGAGTAAAGCAAGTAACTAAATTAGGTAAGTAAATAATCACGTAAGGCAAGTAAATGAAATACTTAACTAAAAGTAAGTGGTTGAAATAAATAAGTAAGTAAAGTAAATAAGGTAAGCAAGGAAGTAAATAAGTAAGTAAGCCAAATAAGTAAAGTACGTAGGTAAGTAAAAGCCAGTGACTGAGATAAGCAAGTAAGTAAGCAAGTAAAATAAATAATATGAATAAGTCGAGTAACTAACTGCAAGTAAGTAAACTAAGTAACTAAAGCAGATAAGTAAGTAAGTAAATAAGTAAATAAGTGAAGTACGTAAGTAAGTAAGGAAGTAAAGGTAAGTGGCTGAAATAAGTAACGAAGAAAAGTAAACTAAGTGTAAGTAAGGTAAGTAATGTGATTAAGTAAGTGAGTTAACTAAGTAAATAAATAAGTAAGTGAAGTACTTAAGTATGTAAAGCAAATAATATGATTAAGTAACTAAGTAAGTGAATAAGTAAGTAAGTAAAGTACGTAAGTAAGTAAGTAAGTAAGTAAAGGTAAATAGCTGAAATATGTAAGTAAGTAGACCAAAGTAGAGAAAAAGGGTGAGCAAGTGCAGTAAGTAATGCAATTAAGTAAGTAACAATGTAAGTAAGTAACTAAAGTAAATAAGTGAGTGAAGTAGGTAAAGTAGGCAATTAAGAAATTCATTAACGTATGTCACTAAAACAAGTTAGCAACGCAAGTAAGACCTGTCTTTACGCTGAAAAATCTCAACAAACCTATTGATGTTCAACTAAGGCGTGTTTCAGAATACGTTCAATGGATTCAAAGACTCATAAACTATTTTGTAAATTCTTTCTGTACTGTCAAGACAGTCGAACAATAGATTTGAACTTTTGGGAGAAGAGTTGTGGTAGTCTTGTTGGATAACATTTAGGGTAAGGGAACAAAAAGTTTCATATATTTACATAAAAATGCTTACGAGTAGGTTATTATTGAATATATTTATTTACATATTTACAAATTTACATGTACACATTAAAAAAAAAAAAAACTACCTATTATTTATTATATTCATTGAACAACCAATTTAGTTTGGAATTAATTTTACGTCATTTTGAAATTTGAAATGACTCGTTATATAAAAACAACAAAAGCTCTCCCGGTGGTTAGTATAAATGTAAATATTTTCGGATGAAAGCAATTTTTATAAATCTTGCGTTTCGCAATTACACAGATTTATTTTTATGATTTATTTCCTCTAAACTAATATACTATCATATATATGTGTGTATTGGCATATCAATAATTTTTCATTTATTATGTTGGCGGGCTCAGATGCAACATAATAAAAGCAATTATTTATTTCCTTTCTAAAAACTATTGATTGAGAATATTAATAATAATAACTTTATTAATAAATTAAACAAAATTAATAAAGCGTCGAATTATTTTTAAAAGAAAAAATTAATTAATTTTTTATATGAAAACATTTATTATTCCCCTTAATAATTTAACTCTGGAACACTATTGTAAATTGTTTCCATTAATACTTTCATCGATTATAACGACCAGATTGGCCATTTCTTTTGAAATATCCAGATAAAGTGTCTAGTGTCCTCATAATATTGCGGCAAAAGTCACATTTGATGGAATCAATGTCTGTATGAAAGTCACTTAATTGTAATTTCAATTTTTCGGAGAAAAATAAAAACAAGGGAAGTTTTTGATAAAACGATTAACAAAAAGATGTAAGATTGAATTCAAAAATTGGTGATTTGTTGTTAACAGGTATGTAAGCGGGACGTTTGCTTAAGTCAAACAGGGTTGAATCGTGATGTTCGAAGAGAGAAGTTGAAAGAACGCGTTGAAAGTAAATTAAATATAGTACAAGTTCCTGGGAAGCGAAACTATGAGATCATTGGTTCGCCCATAGATGTGTCGAAACCTTCACCTCTTCCCTATAAAACATTGACTGCTGCATTATGACCCTCCTGCTTGAGAGTCGCACAGACAATGTCAAAGAAACGTTTAAGGCTTACTATCTACAACCTGGTAACAGTTTTTTTTCTTGGAAGCGCAAGGGGTCTAATCGGAAGGGGCTCCCTTTCTAAATTGAAAAGGAGCCTTTCTTTCCCTATTTGGTTTTCTTGGTGGAGGTCATCTAATGACGGTGGCCAGCGATATCAACAGGACTAGGGCACTGCTGGGTGTGTGTGCTGTGCGATGACAACCTTGGAAGCATTATTTTCCTTGAGAAAGGATTGTAAATGGTTCGGCCTTCCGGGACATGTGGACAGTCCAAAGGTAAGTGCAATAAGCGTACAGTATGAGGTCACACAAAGCTGTATAGCTTGGTGGAAGTTCTTGCTTGAACGGTAAACCAAGAAGGTGTCCACGGGGGTCAGGTTGCCCTGGCTGTTCTAATCAAAAATCAAATCTACAGTACGTAAGAAGGGAAATTTACATTTAGAAAAAATAAAAACGGTATAGTGGGACACGGATCCCCGTTAAGTACGCTACGTCACTTTGCTTATGCAATTATTCGTATAACGACTTTTCGAAATCAGACGTTGTCTGGAAAGCAAGTGAGGCTAGCAAATTTAATCAAAGTATCCTAAAAATTGTGATCTGTAGGTTAAACACAAGAAACAAGGTGGACGCGCGGACAGACAAGCTTAGATCGATTCAAAGATCTTTCGATCGGTGTAATCAAAGGTGCATCAGGTCCTTCTGGATGTTGCGGACGTCCGCATAAACTTATACTACAAGTGGTAAAAAGAAAACTGCTAAATATTGAAATGATAAAAAAGTATGAATAGAAAACGAGAGAAAATTGATTGACTGGTTGGTCCGTGGAAATACTTTAATGTGAAAGGAGATCTGGTTGAAAGTTAATTTAATTCGTATTCACACGTAGAACTTTATTAATCCTTTGTACGTATAAAATGTGTGGAAAGAATAGCATGAAATGTTTTTAAAAGTCAACAATGACTTTCTCTCTCGAAATTCAATTAGTCAAGCCAGCATTGCGTAAGGGTGAATACGTCCTTTCCCCAAAATTCAAATTATGATTGCGTTTTCGAAGAAAAAATTCGAGACAATCCCGGAAAGTCTCTGCAAGAGTGACCTTTGAAGCGTTAAAGAAAGATCATATAAGCTTTCCTACTTAATATTTCCTTTGTTGAAAATTCCCCATAATGAACATTGGATTGGTCATTGGAATTTCCGATTTCTCTTAAAAATGATTGCAATCCTATCAGTGCTTAGGGCGAATGTGAATACTTTGTAAAATATTTGACAAGTCATTCTGGGTCCCAATCATATTATATCCAATGCTCTACGATTAATGGAAACATAAAAAAAAAGAAGTTATATAATACGACTGTACTCACGGGAAAATCGGTCGCATTGTATACTTTATATAGTTTGATTAATGTTCAGCAACAGTGAGGAGTAAATGAATAGTGTATTAGAGTTAAAAAATTAATCAATTTTTTTTTTGTTTTTTTTTTTTTGTAATAACTATATAACTATATAACTATAAATATAAATTCTGTTCTTTACACTGGTATAGCACAACGTTGTGATTTCTTTACGGGATTACTTTCACGACTCAATGAGTTTTTTGCTATAGTTTCATTAGTTAAAATACTGCTACTATTGCTGCTATCGTTGACGTTATTATCGCAAAAACTGTTATTATGATGGTTATTATTATTAATGGTAGTAGTATTTTGCTCAACTAAAGCTGGCTGCTTATTATTAACTAAATGATCCTGATTAATGCAAGAGGACGCATTCGATTTTCGTTCAGTTGATAATGGCGGTGCTGATGTTGATAATAACGAAAATTGCAAGATATCTACACTTAAATAGTTGCCCTGATTAAATGTCGTTGATAGTGAGGTTTTCATTGAAGACTATAAACTTGTCGTAGCAGTGGTGGTGGGAATATTTTTTTTTTTCTCATAATTCGTTTTCAATTTATTTTCGTTGTTACGTTCGAAAGGTAACGATTGAGTTGGCGTGCTTTTATAACACGTTAAAGTTGAACTGTTATTTTCTCTATTTACCGAAGGTGTTGTCATAACCACATTGATGCCGTTATTCGTAACGGTATTACTCTGTTGGTCTTGTGTTTGTTGATTAATTTTGTTATTATTTTCCAACATAGTCTGACTGGTGGCAATACAACCACTAGCCACAGCAGCAATGCCAGCATTGCTTTCGCTATATAGGCCGTTGCTATCACTGACTTTGTCTGTTTGCTGTTTGAATTTTTCATCCACACGATTGTTATTTGGCACGTAAGGATCATCAGCATATGGTATCTGTTGATATGTTTGACTATCTAAATTTGTTAGTATACTACTGCCTATTGTTATGGTTTGTGTGGCCATTTCACACAACTTTTTCGCCTTAATTGAATGTTCTGTGAGCAAATAAAAAAATGGGAATGACCAAAAAAAAAAGGAAAAAAAATAGGAGCAAGAAAAATAAAGAGAAATTTACACAATTTTTTTTGTTGTTTTTTTTTTTGTTTTTAAATATTTGCAACAATGTTTATTTACCCGTTTGCCCGGGTGTGATATGTTTTTGTATGTTGTCGTTTTGAGCACAAGTGGCCGCTGTTACGACGGCCGGTGCCATAATTGAAGTTTGCCCGGTTCCACCAGTACGTTGCACGTTCGAATATCGTGGCGGCATCATACTTTGTCTAACATTACGGTCAGGCCGTATTAAAATTATATAGAGCTACAGGTAAAAACAAATACGACAAATATGGCTTTAAGGCTAAAAAAAAAAAAAAAAAAAAAACGTATCTCTTTAGGCACTCACCTTAGGGGAAAATAAGCAAGCTATCGTTACACTGGCTGATAAACTAATAGTTACTGACATTGAAGTGATTCTTAACGGTACATGGTTTGCCGTACCAAAGTATAAAGGGACGAATGCCAACCATATCACACAAGTAGTGTACATAGTAAAACCTTTAAAGAAAGTTTTTTTGTTTTATTGTGTTTTCATCAGCTTTTGTTGTTGGCCAATTGCATGGCCAGTTATTTGCTTACCTATATGCTTCGATTCATTGAAAGCTTCCGGTATTTTGCGCGTTAACACAGCATATACCGTACAGATAACAATCAAAACAATGGGATAAAAAAATGCTATCATGTATGAAGCATCTATATAAGAATCACAAACCAAGAGATTATCTTCCCGCGTGGGATGATGGTACATGGCATGGGAAGGTGCTATAACCATCCACACTCCGTTGATTAGAATCTATTCAATAATCAATGATTGTTTTTGTCCTTTTGTTTTGTTTTGTTTTTTTTTTTTTTTTTTTTTTTTTTTTTTTTTTTTTTTT